>CM059208.1:10763783-10996283 GCA_030347435.1 Clarias fuscus | reverse complement strand
TTACGCCAGAGCCATGATTGGATTGCCTGCATCACCTGCATCACATTTGAATCGCTGGCCTCCCAGGAACTCCTCAGTCAGGACTGTAGAGGGGATGTGGGAATAACTCCCAGCTGAGTTCCTGTAACTGGTGTTGGTGTGTACAGTTCCCACAGACCGACAGACACATCTCTTCTGCACATTGGTGACGAGTTATCTGTCGATCATTAACACTTGTGATCCACTTGCAAAATTTTCACATTTTGACAGATTGCGGTCAGTCCTGAACCACGTCAGCCAAGATAATCATTCACAGACGTGCAGCCCTCTATAAAACGTTTGCGCCATTCAAATGTTTTATTGCGGCTAAGAGTCTCATCACCGTCGTGCTTTTGAAGTCTTTTGTAAATGCTAGTCGGTTTTTTAAGCCTTCATTCAAGTCCTTATTTGACCTCAATGTCACAAGTATATATAGAAATGCATTAAAAATAGTATAATTATAGGAGAAAAAATAAATATAGATATAAATATAGAGAAAACTTTGTTTTTTCATTTGCATAAACCATATGGTGAGTGTTCTCTGGTACAATATTATTTACATTTAAAAGTTATATTCTTTATATTTAATTTCTCTATTTGTTTACAGAAACACTTTCTTGTTCCTGATATTTAGCTAGCTTTGAGATCCAGGTAAAACGCCCTTCTCGGAAAAAACTCCTTTAGGATCCTGCAAGACATTTACTTAAGGTCCAAATCGCTTTCAATTTTTTGTTAGTGGAACATTTTAAAACACAATATAAATGTTTTTTAATATCCAGCCACAATAAAAAAAAAGGAACTATATTTAATAACTGCTGCATAAAAAGTGTTGTACATCCCGAAACAATGTAAACTCAATAGGAGTAAGATAAATAATCAAATATGCTAAAGTATTGCTGTTAAGGTCATAGTAGGTCATTTTTAATCTAATGGAATGTTGATGTGCCCGGGTACAGCGTCCAGGTACATCCAGTCAGTATTCTAGGCAACAACTTCTTTTATTTATTTATTCTTTTCCCCTCCCAGTCATCTGTGTGTGCATGCCACCTGCTGCATTTCGCTCAATTTTTCACGGGCATTTTAATGACATTCTAATGAGATGCACTAGTTGCAAATGCACAACGACCAGATAGCACAGATGGAGAGAGGAGAGTGGGGGAGATGATGGAGAGACAGAGCTTCAGGTGCAACCGAGCAGGAGGAAATACGTCCCTGGATAAATGAAGGGGAAGCTCTGTTGAAAGAGAGAGAAAACACCTTCCAGATGAGGAGACGTTTCTGAGCAGGGACTGACGCTGACTGCTGCATCGAGGATATGCAAATTCAAGCCTTTTCACTGTCGTGTTCAGTGGCGTCTATTCGGGATTTCTCTAGTGGCTGACGCAGTGCATTAAAATCAAACGTGTAATTAAATCCACTGTTGCATAGTTGTACTTTTAAGCTGATTAAAATGATGTCAGCTGTGCACAACAGAAATTATACGCTCTTTTTAACTTTACACATACTATAATTTTTATTGGTTTTATCAGGTATTTATTTCTTGGTGCCTGATAAAGAGCACTCTTATTTAAAAAAGAAAACATACAGGTTAGACCAATTTCTGGAAATAATAGCTGCCTTGGTGCAACTGAACAGTAAAAAAAAAAACTTTTTTATTTTATGTTTACATGTGAAATGCAGATGAAAAAAAATATTGCATGAAATTTCATTTACCTTAAGTTCAGCAGATATACAAATGTGCATGGTAGTGTGCAGACTTGTGCCTCTGTAATGTATTTTCAGGGATAGTTTTATCCTGGGCTATGAATAAATGCATATGCATGTCAGATTTATTCAGTAGAATGAGCAAGAAAAGAATGCAAAAAATCCGTCATGTGGTTTGTGGAGAACAGCGTGGCGCAGTCGGTTTCTCCAAAACTCTAAAATGTTATCGGAAATTTGAATTCTCAATTTCGGAGAACTGGATTTCATTTTGAGAAAAACAGCTTCATGTCGCAAGATGTCAGGGCCTGGTTCCCAGGTTTTTTATTTAATGTATTTATTTGTTAGCAGAAAGCTGTCTCCCCCTGTTGGTAAGCAAACTGAATTATATGATGGAAATATAGAGACTTGAATGCTGGTCATAGCAGATTGAAACAATGGAAAGTGACATAAAGATCAAGACTGTGAATGAAATACAGTATATGAAAGCTTTTCAGAGAGATTAAAGTCAGTTTTATTTGTATAGCGCACTTAACAATGGTTGCAAAGCAGCTTTACAGAATAAAAAAATGATGCAAATAAATTGGAACAAAAGTATAGACTAATTATCAGTTTGTCCCTGAATGAGCACGTCGGGGTGACAATGGCCAAGAAAAACTCCCTGAGATGACAACAGGAAGAAAACTTTAGAGAAACTAGACTCAACATGGAATCTATCCTGATTTGGGTGATATCAGATAGTGTGGCCATGAATTTGTTCCTGGTATATCTGTGTGCTATGAGGCTGAAAGTTAAATATAACTGGAAAGGTGTTTAAGATAATATAGAGTCCGCTTTCGTTTTTTTTTGAAGACTTGGGTTTACAGAAAAACTGTAACTGATGGTCCAAGACCATCTTCATGATCATTGAGAGGAAACGTCCTCAGTCACCACATGCATTTCAAGAAGACCATAACATGCTGTGTCGGGTAGGTCCGGAGGACAGAAAAGGTCGGGGTCACTGGCAACTCGGCAGTACCACATGTAGCTCGAGAGAGAGCTGAGTTTGCTAGCAGTCACTTAATGTATATATAGTGTCGACTGCAAGCACTAACTGAACTAAAAGGGAGAGCTAGAAGGAAACACAGACATGAGATGTAAAGCAACCAGTCAGTCCACCGTCAACATCCATGAGAGTGGGGAAGACAACATCTAAACATTTCAAGTCAAATTCAAGCTGCAAGTGTTCCTATATGCAGTACTTTTTTCTTGTCAGAAGTACGTAGGAGGTAGTTAATAAACATCCAGTGTCTTACAGTATGTCCTTCACGCATTCCTCAACTTTATTAAGCTGGTGTTTCTCATCTGGCTTTGCTGAGACATAAAACTGCACATTTTCAGCATAACAATGGAAACTACTACCGTGCTTACAAATTGTTACCCAGAGAAAGCATATAGAGAGAAACCAGCAGTGGACCTAAAACAGAACCTTGTGGAACACCAAACTTTATTTACACACGTGGACAAAATTGTTGGTACCCTTCGGTCAATGAAAGAAAAACTCACAGTGGTCACAGAAATAACTTTAATCTGACAAAGTCATAATAAATAAGAATTCTATGAATGTTAACCAATGAAAGTCAGACATTGCTTTTCAACCATGCTTCAACCGAATTATTAAAAAAAAAAACTCATGGAACAGGCCTGGACAAAAATTCAATTCAATTTTATTTCTATAGCGCTTTTAACAATGGTCATTGTCTCAAAGCAGCTTCACAGAAATGAAAAGAAAATTAAAAGAAAATTTATGGAAGTGTATATATGTAAGAAAATGTGTCTAGATGATGAGATTGTCCCTGATGAGCAAGCCAATGGTGACCTCAAAATGATGGTACCCCTAATTTAATAGTTTGTTGCACAACCTTTTGAGGCAATCAAACGATTCCTGTAACTGTCAATGAGACTTCTGCACCTCTCTGCAGGTATTTTGGCCCACTCCTCATGATCAAGCTGCTCCAGTTGTTTCCGGTTTGAAGGGTGCCTTTTCCAGACAGCATGTTTCAGCTCCTTCCAAAGATGCTCAATAGGATTGAGGTCAGGGCTCATAGAAGGTCACTTTAGAATAGTCCAAAGTTTTCCTCTTAGCCATTCTTGGGTGTTTTTAGCTGTGTGTTTTGGGTCATTGTCCTGTTGCAAGACCCATGACCTGCGACTGAGACCCAGCTTTCTGACACTGGCCAGCACATTTCTCTCTAGAATCCCTTGATAGTCTTGAGATTTCATTGTACCCTGCACAGATTCAAGACACCCTGTTCCAGATGCAGCAAAGCAGCCCCAGAACATAACAGAGCCTCCTCCATGTTTCACAGTAGGGACAGTGTTCTTTTCTTCATGATGCTTCATTTTTCCGTCTGTCAACATAGAGCTGATTTGCCTTGGGAAAAAGTTTTATTTTGTCTCATCTGTCCATAGGACATTCTCCCAGAAGCTTTGTGGCTTGTCAACATGTAGTGTGGCATATTCCAGTCTGGCTTTTTTATGATTTGTTTTCAACAATGGTGTCCTCCTTGGTCGTCTCCCATGTAGTCCACTTTGGCTCAAACAATGACGGATGGTGCGATCTGACACTGATGTTCCTTGAGCATGAAGTTCACCTTGGATCTCTTTAGAAGTCTTTCTGGACTCTTTTGTTACCATTCGGATTATCCGTCTCTTTGATTTGTCATCAATTTTCCTCCTGCGGCCACGTCCAGGGAGGTTGGCTACAGTCCTATGGATCTTAAATTTCTGAATAATATGTGCAACTGTAGTCACAGGAACATCTAGCTGCTTGGAAATGGTCTTATAGCCTTTACCTTTGACATGCTTGTCTATAATTTTCTTTCGAATCTCCTGAGACAACTCTTTCCTTCGCTTCCTCTGGTCCATGTTGAGTGTGGTACATACCATGTCACCAAACAACACAGTGACTACCTGGAGCCCTATATATAGGCCCACTGACTGATTACAAGATTGTAGACACCTATGATGCTAATTAGTGGACATTGAATTAACATGTCCCTTTGGTCACATTATTTTCAGTATTTTCTAGGGGTACCATCATTTTTGTCCAGGCCTGTTCCATGAGATTATTTTTTTAAATAATTCTGTTGAAGCATGGTTGAAAAGCAATGTCTGACTTTCATTGGTGCATAGAATTTTTATTTATTACTTTTGTCAGATTAAAGTTATTTCTGTGACCATTATGAGTTTTTCTTCCATTGACCGAAGGGTACCAACAATTTTGTCCATGTGCGTAGGACACATATAAGAGTCAAGAGATGTATGAGGATATCCAGAGTGTCTTGGATGTCTTGTTCATCAAATCCTCTGCCACATCTTTTTTAAGCTGTGATTTCCATGTGAGTCGGTGCCTGCTATCTGTAAAAATGATTTGGTAATTAGTAATGTGTACTTAATATCATTCCTCTAGGATCGGCAGTTGAAGATCAAAGATCTGGTGTTGTCCTGTCATGAGAGGGCAGTCCGGAACTGCCCCTGGACCATGGGCTTGTGGAAGAGCTACCTGTTGGCTCTGGAGAGACACTGTGCAGAACATCACATAATCTCTGGTACTGGATACAGAAGAACAAAAATCTAATAAAATGTACAAATGCTCAGCAAAGTAAAGAGAGAAGTAGTTCACTGGGCCGCTGGACTCTGGTGCTGGTAGAGCATTTGGATTCTATATTTCCTTATAACAGTACTTGAGAGATGAACCCCATGCTTCTGTAGTTCTATAGTCTGTGTTTTTGTGACCGCGGTGGTAAAAAATGTCAGTTTTAAAATCTACAGGAAAATGGTTTGGTGAGTGTGAAGGCCTGAGCATAAAAGATTCACATTTTATTTTATTTTCATAAGTTAGCCCATGTGCCCCTTGTACGGGGGCGGAGTTAATCTGAAATGGGCTGCTCCCATCAAATGTCTTATGAACAAAAACTTTGTATTGAGAACCGGAGCCAAAAGTACTTTTGTATGTATTTTTGTGTGTGTGTACTCTGTCACCTTTCTGTATATTATGAAATATTAAAACTTATTAATTTGTTGTTAGATTTCCAACACAGATTTAATATGAAATAGGGAAATATCAAGAATATTACTTACTTTAGATTTTTCCCCCTGTAGATGTGTTTGAAAAGGCCCTGAATGCTGGCTTCATACAGGCCACCGACTATGTGGAAATCTGGCAGTCGTACCTGGATTACCTGAGGAGACGTGTGGATTTTAGCAAAGGTGAGAAGACGACTTTCTTCAGTGCTTTTATGAATTTTAGCCTAATATATTTAATCCCTTGCTGTACTTCTCTGTTTCGTACCACGACTAGTCATTCAGTGTTGTCATGTATACTCGCTGCTTTCCTTTAAGATTTACTCTAGAAGAAACTGAGAATCTGTACAGCTTTGCATTACAAGTCTGTTTGCTATCATATTGGTTCCTCCATTACTTTCGTCCTACATATTCCTAAAACTGTACATGTAGAAAATTTACTATAAAACTATTTATCAGTTATCCATCTAAAACTACAAGCGGCTCAACTTTAATGAGCAGTGGAGTGGGGGTGGGGCTGGAGGGCAGTAACTGTGCTTGGCCGATTTGCAGAATTACAAATGGATTTTCCTTCACGTTATTTTGTGAACACTTTGGACAGATGAAATCTAATATTTGTTACAGATGCACTTCTGTTTCCACTTTGAATGCAGTTGTATTTTTTTGCATACTGTATCACTATTTTATAGTGCCAGATGATGCATATTAAACTTTGTCAAGTATTTAAAGAAAATGCTTTGGGTAAATTAGATTGCCTTCAGTTAAAAGTTTCATACTGCCCGTGATGAGCTAGACAAGGAAACATGAATCGCCAAACCTGTCCCGGTTGATTTGGCCTCATTCATTGTATAAAGCTTCATTTGGTAAAAGATAACTTGTGCAGTTCATTTCATTAATGTATTGATTGATGATTGATTACAGAGGGGAGCAGAGAGCTGGAGGAGCTGCGGGCAGCCTTCACACGCGCTCTCGACTACCTGAAGCAAGACGTGGAGGAACGTAAGTGGCATACTGCGTGTTCATGCAGTATTGAGTCAATGTCTTTTTTAGGACAAATGGAAAGTGTGTATTTGTTACAAACAATATAGTTTTAACCGACTGGCCCAAAAAGTTTTTTTTTTTTTCACGTCTCGATGTGTTTCTTAACGCTGATGCATTAATGGTGATGCTCATGATACATGTATATACGGCTCTATGATTACAGGTTTTACTGAGAGTGGGGATCTGTCTTGTACAATAATGCAAATCTGGGCCAGGATAGAGGTGAGCTCAAATCTAATGCTAATGATTGCCATTAAGAAAGTAACCAACTGAATAAATGTGTTAACCAACAATGTATGTTTGTTTTGCACAATATTTCTCCTTGTAGCTCAAATAATATATTTTTTTGAGCTTTATTAATGTGTCTAACAAGTAACTAACAAGTATGTTAATAAGGGATAAATATACGTTGTCATTAGGTGTCGATCTAAAATTCTTAACCTCAAGCCATTTTCCCCCCCAATTTACCGCTTGGTCTCTTCAACAGGCTCTGCACTGTAAGAACATGCAGAAAGCACGAGAGCTGTGGGATAGCATCATGACGAAAGGGAATGCCAAATTCGCCAACATGTGGCTCGAGTACTACAACCTGGAGAGGTCAGTGTTATGCAATGATTTATGATGTTATAATCAACAAATGAGAAATGATGCATCTGCTCTGCGCACATCGTTCATCAGACAATAATGGACCGTGCACAGCTCTGCCATGACCATCGTCTGTTCTCTTTTGATGCCTCTTTTTGTTATTGGAGTGTTTATTATTTGTTTTTCAGGTCATACGGAGATGCTGCACATTGTAGGAAGGCTCTTCACCGGGCCGTGCAGTGCACATCAGATTACCCAGAGCACGTGTGCGAGGTTCTCCTCACGTTTGAGAGGGTTGAAGGTAAGTGCTACGGCATGGTCCGACATGGATTGGATGAAATGCCGAGACTAGAATTCTATTGTGTTGGAAGAAAAATTCATTTAAATATTACTCTCCTCTCCTCTCTTCTCCTCCTTTGGTTTTCATGCCCCTGCTTTTATTCTCTTCTCATGTAATGCTTTTCTCTTCTTATAAATAGATAGAGTACTTTATTAACCCCAATGGGAAATTGTATAAATGTTTTTATTCTCTCTTATCTCTTCTCATGCATGCTTTTCCTGTCTATTCACTTTTTTATCAGTATCTATCTATCTATCTATTCATGTCTCTTCTTAAACAATCTTTAATTTAACTTGTACTTTTGATTTAGTTTCCCTTTTTTCCCCCAATTCCTTCCTCCTTTTACATCTAAGGCTGTTCTATTTAGTGTATTGATAAATATCCAACCTACGGTTTTGTCGTTCGTCCTCTCTAATGGCTTCCCCTATCCATCTGCAGGTTCACTGGAGGACTGGGATGCTGCTGTCCAGAAGACCGAGTCTAGACTGAATCGAGTTAACGAGCAGAGAGCCAAGGCAAGATCTCCGGATCACGTGTCCCTTTGTGATAAAACGCATCCTGTCACGTGGCCCCTTTAGAGTTTAGAAAATGATTCATATGCACGGCACGGTGTAATCACATTCCATAGTCGTTTATCATAAAGTAGTTTCCCCTGCTCATGTGCATCAGGCTGCTTGATTAGGCTGATTGAAATAAGAGACGGTAAATAATGCAGTAATGGACTGTTGGGGAATTTGTGCGTCCTGCACCGAGTGGAGACGAGGCCAGATCCGTCTCCGTTTACTGTATTGACTAAGACAGGTGCACAGCTCTATCCATGTTACTGATCTGCCACTTAGAGTCAAGAGAAAAACACAAATAAGATCATCTTTCAGTGAAAAGCGATAACTTGGTGATTGCTAAACCTGACCGGCTGCGTGTTAATCTGTGAATTATTCCCATTTTCCTCGGTTGGATTTTTAAAATGTCTAATTGGTTTAATACCTGAGCCATTAATCTCTGGAAACACATTTTGTGCTGTGAAGCAAGTGTCAGATGAAGTCAAGTCAATTTTATTTATATAGCGCTTTTAACAATTGACATTGTCGCAAAGCAGCTTTACACAATCAAAAGAAGTAAGTTTGTATGCCATGTGTATGAATCAAGATGATACGATAAGATGAAAGCCGTGTGAATTTATTTTCACATCTGCTCTGCGTTCCTGTACAGGCAGCAGAGAAAGAGGCGCTGCATTTCCGGCAAGAAGAAGAGCGAGTCGAACAGCGCCGCAAAGCCAAGGCGGAAAAGAAAGCACAGAAAAAGGGCCAGAAAATAAACAGAACAGGAGACAAGAGGAAGGCAGACGATGTGGGCGACGACGAATGGGGAGAGGAGACTGGTAAGGGTGGTAAAGGAATGCGGGTTTACGTGAAAAACAACGGCGCGCTTTAGAGACTGTTAATGGTGTAGGGCGCCGTTTGTTGGGCTCTCACAGAACCAAAATATTTTATATGTTAAAACCCTTTAAAAAATTTTATTTTATTTTATTTTTTTATTATAAATTTTTTGTTTATTTCACTGGTCGACAATATGTACTCATAACTTAGGAGTTAACAAAGTTCAGTACTTTTTCTGAGCCTGCTACGTCACTTGCCCCCAAAATTGGATAAAATGCATGTCGCAGACCTCAAATTCTCATATCCCTCAAGAGTGACATTCTAACTGTGATAAAGAAGAATGAAATGAAACAAACGTTCAGTGTAATTCATTAATTCTTCCACGTATTCTTGTGTACAATGTTTTCTCAGAGCGCAAGAGGCACAAAGGTGATGAGGACGCCTCAGAGGAGCAGATGGAGACAGAAAGTGGGTTGTTCGGGCGCCGTGCTCTTCCTCCGCAGCACAAGCCAGACACTCCAGCTGCCCGGAAAAACCAGCAGGCGGTGACCGAAGTGAAAAACACAACGGCCAGAATGCCAGACGAACAAAACGACCTGAGCTGCGTGTTCGTCAGTAATCTAGCTTTCACTCTGGGAGACCCCGAGGGCAAATTGAAGGCCGCTTTCGGGAACTGCGGCACCGTCGTGCAGGTGCGACCGGTGTATACCCCCAAGGGCGCCTTCAGAGGATACTGCTATGTGCAGTTTGAGGACGAGCTGGCTGCCCGGGAGGCGCTCAAGCTGGACCGACAGGAGGTGGATGGACGGCCCATGTTCGTGTCGCCCTGCGTAGACAAGAGTAAAAACCCTGACTTTAAGGTATGTTGAGCAGTTAAAGGGGATTAGTGTATCGTGTTGGATTTTTTTTTTTTTTTTTTTTTTTTTGCTGGAAGGGTGCCAGCCTGTCGTGGCTTAAAAATCCCAGAGTTAATTTATCCTTTGCTTCGGCCAGGTTTTTAAGTACAACACATCAATGGAGAAGCACAAGATCTTCATCTCTGGGCTGCCATTCACCTGCACTACAGAGCAGCTGGAGGAGCTGTGTAAGGATCACGGCACCGTCAAAGCCGTCCGCCTCGTCACCAACCGCTCCGGAAAACCCAAGGTTTGAGCGCATGGTCTAAATATATTTATGAACTTAAAACAAATTATTCAGAATATTTGTTAAGCTGCATTACTTTTATTAAGAAGCATTATAAGCAGGATTGTTTGTGTGTGTGTGTGTGTGTGTTCTCGCAGGGCCTGGCATACGTTGAGTTTGAGAACGAGTTGCAGGCGTCTCAGGCTGTGTTACAACTGGACAGGACGAAGCTGGGGAACCACACGCTCTCTGTGGCCATAAGTAATCCACCAGCCAGGAAGACAGACTTCACACCAGCTCTGGGAGGCATGATGTCTCGTCAGATTCAGGGCACGTAAGTACAACAGCGCCTCCACGTGGAGGGAAACGGATTTGTCTCCGTTTCTACGGGATGTGTTGATTAGGATCGAGACAAAAAGCAGGAGGTATGGGTGAAAACAGGAGAGTAAAAATATATTAAAAAATAGAGTAAAAAAATATTAAAATATTGACTGAAACAGTGAATTTAAACAGTGCATGATTTAATTAACAGAATACACCGGAATGTTACTAATTCTACTAAGCTCTGATACCGGGGACTTTAAAATGTTCAACATTTCATAAAAACTACCCAAAGTCACTGTGTTGTAAGCTGTTGTCGTAGACTAAAACTGTACTTTCGGTACAGCCGGAGGAAACAAACCTGTATTCTGAACAAACGAATCAAAACTGCATGTATAAAGTTTACTCAAATGGGACACACAGAGAGAAGTCAGGAACATAGCTCTCATTGAAAAAAATTATTGCTTATGTTCAGACAATGGATGGACTTTTGCCGAAGTTTTGTTTTAATACTGAGGATCAGGAAACGGTTGATCCCAGACATTTGCAGCGGTTACATTCCTAGAGGACAAGCACGTTTTGGATGTGGTCAAAAAATACCTATTTTTATAAACCCTAAATATGCTCCCAAAACACTTTGATTTAATTTCAAACCCAGCTTAATACATTATCCTTAAAAAAAAAAAAAAAAAAGAATGGTAAGGTAGACCTGCAGGTATAATGCTGTATTATTACTGTATTTATCCTACTGCACTGTTGTGTCTAGAAAGTAAAATACTGATGTTTTCTTTGGTATCAGTACAATCGGGTAAATACAGTAATAATTCACCATTTATTCACCATCACCAATAATTCAGCGTTTTTTTTCCCTACGGTTGCTTTGTTTTCTCTTTACAGTACTAAAAAATGTATACAGTATTATATTAAAATTATTTTATATAATTTTTTTTTTTGCTGAATTTACTTTTTTAATAGTAATACTTTATATATGAATATAAATATTAATATTTGTCACAAAATTAGTAAAGTTTATTGTTCTTAATAGTTTAGCGTTAAAAAACGCGAAAAAGAATGCTGTGGATATTTGCAGTTTCCGCAAACAATAGTTTGCTATAGTTTCTAAGGAAGAATCGTCGAACGACTGAGACCATGGACGACTGTACTGCACTTGCTATCTGTATCAAGACAACACTAGACCACTTATTCCGGTGTTGAGCGTCACCTCCTGACCAATCAGAATAGAGAACTGTATTGACATTCTTCACTATCACACAATGGTTAAAGGGTAAATAGGGCTAGTCTTCTAATGAACATAACGGTTTTTGATAACTGAATTCTCAATTCTGTGATTACAGTCGTGGAAAAGGACGCACACAGGTGTCTCTACTCCCTCGCTCTCTGCACCGGCAAAACGCACCGCAGACGAAAACCGAGAACGGCACCGCCACTAAACAGCAGGATGGCCTGGGCGATGGAGTGCAAGCCGAAAACGCCGTAACGAAGCCCCTGTCCAACGAGGATTTTGCAAAGATGCTCCTGAAGAAGTGAAGAAGAAAAAAAAAATAATAATAATACAACCTGTTACCCTGCCTTGTGTCAGAAGCCATTCTGTGTCCTTAATGTGAAAGAGAGGAAGAAAAGCAGTGCTTTACATTATTTTTCCTATAAATACATGAACCCATCCACATTCTATTAAAAAGCATTTTAACAGTATGTCCTTAAAAGGAGTGATTCGTTTGTTTCTTTGGCCGTGGTTGGGTTTGGAAGAATTGAAAATGTGCTGTTTCCTTTTTGTACACGAGGTCGAATAATTGTTGTGACCCTTGTTGTTTTAAAATTAGGCATATGCAAGACCTTTAATGTTTATTATGAAAGTGTTATATGCATATGCCATATATATATATTAGTGTGTATGCATATGCCATTAATTTGCTTTTCTTTTTTTTTCTATACGCTGCTTTGGTCAGGAAAGAAAAAAACAAACAAACAAGAAAATCTTTTAAGAAATGTGATCAGCATTTGTTGAGCGTAATTTATTTGCGGCGCTAGAACCCTGGGATGCTCATTGTGTCGAGAACGAAGAATCTAGAACACAATTCCTGGACAAGATTCCTTTTCTGGGTTCGAAGTTTTTGTTTTAATTATTATTATTATTATTAACATGTTCTCGGATAGATATGTAACAGTAGGTAACTTTCTTTTTTTTTTTTTCTGGTGTTTTCACTCCCAAAATATTTTTATTTGCACAAACATTTGAGTTTGTGTCGTGTATATTTTTAAGATTATCATTGCGGATGGCTGACACAGTAGTTCTGCCTTACCTTTGTTGGAACAGTATTGAGAAACGCGACTAGTGTTTTAAGCGAGGCGAGAATTTTCCTGTTCCACAGCCAGACTGCACAGACCTACAACCTGATTCAGATGACGTCAGCGTGATTTCAGGAATTTGCCTGTATAGAATTTAAAAATGATCGGGGTGAGGTCTGGATTTTCTCCCAGTCTGGCTGTGACGTTGCCTTAGATCGTTCCGAGTGGAACCGAACGTTTTAAGTGATTAAGAATCTATGCAGCTGTTCATCGCTAGAACCTTCCATGTTAGGTTGCCTAAATAAAAACCCGTTCCCTCCGCCATACTGTATATACACACTACAGCATTTAGTAGACGCCATTTTGTCGAGATGAAAATGGAAGGGTCGAACCTTTAATGGAAATATTTATTATGTGTGATGTGTATATTATTTTTAGGATTTCCCCACCGGTCCCTTTTTACGGAGTGTTTGTCGAGCGTTCGCCTCCCTCGCCGGTAGGCCGTAACCGTTTTGTACAGCGTTTGTATATTTTGATCTGAAGGAATAGTAGCTCTGAATATTTGCTTCTGATCACCACAGTGGCCTAAATAGTAACGAGAAAAGAACCGTGCTGTCGCAACGTCTTGTTCAACTTGTCTGTATCCTGATTTCTTTAAAACGTATTTTGCTCTTGTTAACACCCCTTCCTTGTCCTTTATTATATATGTTTTTGTCCAAGTATGTTTACCCGATACGTTTTCTGTATCGTTAAAAACATTTGTATCACTGTGTTTCTTTTCTTTCTCCCCATAAGTCTTTTCCTTTATTGTTTCCTAAATTGTTGATCAAGAACCATTAAAAAGTATGTGGTCATTAAAACAGCGCTCAGTGATTTTAATTAAACACTGTTGCTCTAATTTATACTATAATGGTAATGTTGAAAGATTATCAACTTTGTCAGTTATATTGTTCTTGAAAATGCCACAGCAATTTGCCAACACTAGTCATTTTACTTTATATCTTCTAATTACTTGCATTTTTTTTTAAAATCCATGTGTAAAAAAAAAAAAATTCTTAGTACAACTTTTCATGAACCTTTTTCTTTTCTGTATCTCTCCAAAAAGCCATATTCTCACCATTTCATTAATTGCAAGCGCTTTAAAAAAATGTGCAATGTAAATTAGTTCTTCAGGAATGTAAATGTCTTGAACGAACAACTAAACTTTCACAAGTGCTGTGGTAAATATTTGTGAATGTACAGTACTGTGCAATAGTCTTAGGCACATATCTTTATTACAAATGTTGTTAAAGGTGTTTATCATGCCTGCATTATGTATAAAATAATGCACCATTTCCAAACATAACTTAAAAACCTGGGAAAATGTAGACATGGGTTTTCCAAGAAAATAGAAAAGGAGTGAGTGTGATAAAGTTACCAGAAGAACTCAATAAAATAATCACAGTAGTGTTAAGATACAGATTTGTGCAGTTTTAGCAAAACAGCTGGAGGTTTTACTGAGTGTGGTACGAGTTCTTCTGGTGACTTTCTGGTCATACTCCTTTCTATTGTCATGCAAAACCCATGCAAAGCCTTGTACACGGTTTTTTTTTTATTTTATTTTTTAAATCAGAAATCCTTTTTTTTCCTTTTTTAAAAATCCTTCATGTAATGTATTGCTTTCTTTACAAAACAGGCAAATATTCTTCTGTAATCTTATTTATTCTTTTTTACTTTAAGTCTTGTACTGTACTGTAGATGACAATGAAAGGACAATACGAGTGCTGATCTCAATAATTTAATAGTTCTTTCACAGGCACACACTAATAAAAGAACTTCACAAATCAGTAAAATAAATAAGTAATAACATCAGTCTTGAAATGTAAAGTGCTTCCTGGTGCAGACCTCCAACAAAGTGGTTCTGTGGATAATATTGTCTATAGAACTAAACATAAACATGGGGAAAACACAAACGGCACCGCCACATAACACTGTCTCTTTAGTTAGCTCTTAATATTGAGATATTGAAATGGCACTTTAACAAGAAGGATTTTTTTTAATGCTGAATGTTTTAGTTTCAGTCTAAATCCCGAAAAAAAATGTGTGAAGTGCTAGTGAGCATTTGTGTATAAAAATACTATTGGTAGCAAATAAAACGCTAAAATAATGACCTCAGACTCTAGATATTTTGTCGAATTCGATAAGAGGGTAGAAGTTTTAAAATAATTCCTTGAACGCTAAGATAAAATAAAAACAAACCAAGGGGAAATTCAGATAAACACTTAATGACTAAACGTTAAACTTTTCAGCCTATGTTAGCATGGACCTTGGCAGAAAAAACTTGACAATAATCAATCAATTCTTATGCATTTTTTGATTAAATCACCATTATGATAAAAAAAATTAAGAATAGCTGCTCAGACTAAAAAATGAACTGATGCAAAAATGGCAAAACTGCAAAGGAAGACCTTGAACGTATAACAAGCAATAAATAGCTGATCTATGTTTTTTTTCCGCTCCAGGCAGTGTTTATAAATGATATTTGTCCTGTTGAAGGAAATAACTAACCTGTATATAAACTTCACACTTAAGTAAGGCATTCTTCAGGACTGTTTTTAAGTACCAAATGATCATGAAATTATTAAACGGCAGCATGATTCGGGCTCAGAGTGGTGTTTTAAATAGCAGATGGACTGAACTTTTGTTTTTGTGTGGTTGATTTGTTGGACCTTGGAATGAACAACCACATTATAGTAATGACGGTTATCGAGCACACTGATGGTCCACAACTCATCACGTCAGGACTGTTCTATAAATCGCTGATCCCTTCAGTTATGCACCGGTATAGTCTGTTTACAGTCAGGACAAGCCTGATTGCTAGCATCAGGCAAACCCACTGCATGTTCAGTGGTCGCTATGAGGAGTGTGTCCAGTGTGATCTCTGTACACTTGGCAATGAAGCGAATGAACGGCCGAACGTCACCCTCGTTGGCCGTGTCTAAGGCGGCATAATACTCTGCCCTCTGCTCTTTCCTGATGGTGATCGGTGGGTAATTTGCCTGCATCAGCACTAGGTTCATCAGGAGCCTTGATGTCCTTCCATTCCCGTCTATGAATGGGTGAATATAGACAAGTTTGTAGTGTGCCAATGCAGCGAATTCCACCGGATGAAGATGCAGAGCTTCGTCCGAATTGAGCCACTGCACGAGCTCCTGCATGTGCCGCTCCACATCGTTCGGATGCGGCGGAATGTGGTGGCCTACAAACACCTGGCTTGCCCTGAATCGCCCCCCTTCCACTGGATCTGTATACCCCAGCACTCGCCGATGGATCTCCAGGATATCGTTGACGGTGACGGAACCAGGGCGTGACAGTAGAGTGGTGTTGATGTACTTCATGGCAGCGTCAACACCAATAGCTTCGTTCTGCTCATGCAGGCTCTTCCCAGGCACGGCGTAGCGGGTCTCGATGATGTGCCGGATTTCTGACAGAGTCAGCGTGTTGCCCTCGATGGCCACCGTATGGTAAATATGGTGGTAATATGTCTCTTCTAGGATGCGACGAAGAGCAGAGTTGCTTTTTGGGATGGCCATAAGCCGTTGCACTTTGGCGTCGATGTCGCTGAAGTGGCGCTGGTCGATTTCCTCCACTAGGGGGAGTGTGCGATCGCGGCTCACCAGTGCTCTCTGGTGACAGGGTGAAATGGCGAGCGCTTTGCTGTACAGGTGCTCAGCCTGAACCACGTCCTTCTCCTCCTCTAGGATGGTGCCTAGCTCGGTGAGGGCATCCGCAAAGTCTGGGTTCATGTTGAGCGCGTGGACAAGAAGTTTGTGCGCCTTCTCTCTTTTTCCCTGCTTCTTCATCTCCAAGGCCTGCTGGAGAGCTACCTTCGCCTCCAACAGTGACTCTGTGAACAGAATACTCTAGTATTTTTCTAGTATTTATTTTTTAGTTTACTCTAAAGAAGAAAAATATATATATATATATTTGTATTTCAAACACAAAAGAGACTATTCTTTGGACAACAAATTCTGTGGCTGGACTGATGTAAGGCGGTGGTGTCATTTTGTCACCATGACAACCATTTAAGTGACTCGAGGAGGTTCAAGCTTGTCTGCCATTGAAATAAGATGTAAAATTTAATGATTTCAGAAAATTTAAATACTGTATTTTCTGTATTTAATCAAACCTCTGTGCTTCATTTGAACAACTGAGAATAAAATGTAAAGAATGTGCTCAGATATTGTGCTTAATATCACAGTAGCAAGGAAAACATGGAGTCATCTTTCTCCAACCTACCTTTACTCGGCTTGGGCTTTTGAGGTAGGAGCTCGAGCGCCGTGTAAGTTACAGTAAGGCTGGTTGAGTGCCCCACAGCACGATGCGTGTTTCCCCAAAGCTGACAGCGCAATAGAGAGATCCCCTTTAGTTGGGTGCAGCAATTCTCCTCCACACCAACAAGAGGAAGTAGCAGCACCAACACCGAGCTGAACAGGACGAAGAGAAGAGGCCCCCAGCCCCATAGCAGAGGACTAGCACTGACGTGACGCAACACCGTTACCGCCGCCATCAGTCTAGGTGTCCTGATAATCCGGGCCTCGTCTTCAGCATTCTGAAAACGAAAGCTGGATGGTTAGTGCTTCATGGCACCAGTCTAACCACAATACCAATCATAGTCAAGAAACTTGCTAGTAAACTTGAATTGAAAGACACATCTGGACAGAACTTAGATTAAAACATCAACACTCTTAACATTTCTCACATCTTGTAAAAAAAAAAAAAAAAAACAGTATATAATGTCAGCTTAATTTTTTAAGGGCAAAATTGGACTCAGATCTGGTGTTGGAAATGAACTGACAGATAAAAATAAAAAAAAACACCACAGATAATCTATACTCTAAAACAGATTACTTGCACGAGTCTAACAGATGTGGAATCAAAACTGGAACTTTTTTTCTGTATTTTCATTTCCTATAGCTCATGTCCAGAGGAATATACTTAAAATATCTTGTGAACTCTTTCATCTAACTGGAAAGTTACTGTGCTAATGTGTTTCCTCTTGTCTTTCTGTCTGGCTCTGGGTATCTCTAAGAATTTCCTGGCCAAAAGCTTACATATGATCTCTTTGAACTTTTCACAAATCATGTGTGTGTGTGTGTCCCTCTCTCCCGGTTCAGAACATCAGCCAGTAAGCATATCAAAGTGTGTCGGACACATCAGGCAATAATTCTTCCCTTATTTCAACGTTAACCTTTAACAATGTGGTGCTTCAGTCCGGTCTTCACTCTCAGAGGACAAAGTGTTTCTTGTGCAACTGTTCTTTGTTCTCAACATTATTGTAAAAAAAAAAAAAAAACAATAAGTTTAGATATACACACCCACACACAAAAAAGTGTGTTTTAACGCTTGTTAAATAAATCTGGTCAATGTAACTTTTCTGCTTTAGTGTAAATAACTTCCGCTCTGTCACGTTTAAGGAAAATTCGGCCGTTATACAATGAAAAAAAAAAAAAACTTTATTCATCATCTCGCGTCGTCTTTTCACCACCTCGTTCTATCCTTTTCTAAAAATTAAAAAGGTTGTGTCGAGTGTGGAATGTAAACATACGATAGATTTTTTTAAACTACAACTATAAAGTAGTTACTTAGCAACAAGCTAAAAATAAAAAAGAACGCGCCTGTAGCCAACTACGTCATCAACACGCGTCCAGTGTAGCCATGGGTTACTAGACGCAGGCGCTAACCCGCAGTCGGCATGTTGGTGTTTTATTTATTTATTTATTTATTAAATAACGTAAATAATTTAAGCTCAAGTTACAGTCGGTTGTTTGCGTCGCATCGACTTGTATAGCTGTGTCTCATTCCACAGTGCAGGTAATGTCTCCCTCGACAAAATTCCCCCGTTCGGAGCACCGTGTGACGTCACCACAGCAGACGTCACTTCCTTCGTGCGTTACCCTGGTAACGTTAGCACCTCGGCTACCTGCTGCTTCTATTAGGGAAATGTCACAATATTGAGATCAAATATTAAATTGACACAAAAACTGATACCATTACAAAATGTGTATAACTCGTAAGTACATTATTTATTTAAGTTACAAGATGTACTGAGACATATTTGTATTGGTATTATTTTATATGATTGATATCCTCTCTCATTGTAAGCATTTTTTTTTTTTAAAGTAGAATATTTTTTTAAGTAGAATATCATATTAATTACAAATTCTTATTGTCATATTAATATTATGATGCTAATAAATCACTTTTTGGGCTCAATTCTTTCCCATGCTCCAGCAAGGCACATTGACACATGTGACATATTGGTGATGTTTTTCTTCCAGGGACTTGGAACAAGATTTAACTTTATTGTAAAGTTTACTGATAGAATTGTGTCTTCATTGTTTTGTTGCTATTCAGTGCTCCTTCTAGAGCAATATCGGTCTGTTACTGTTATAGTATATGAATCTAAATAAATCAAAACTAATCATGGAATTGGTTAAAATTCAAGTTTTACACCGACAGCCATCTCCAGGGACTGTAAAGGCATAAACGAGTGTGCATTTCACTATGGGTTTGGCCAGGCGTAACTGGAGGGCTCCCTTGCTTAGCGCCTTTAGTGACACTCATGTCCAGTGGGTGGTGGTAGGCTTTGGCAGTTTTTGAAGAATTTTGGGGCTGGGAACCAACAACAAAATCTGGCACCACAGGCTATTTTAACATGCAATGCGTTCCTACAGTGTTTTATTTTGTGCCGTTAAAAATATGTAAATCTTTTTTGTTTGCCTGCTTTCTCTTAAATAAAAGAAGTTCTGTTAATTAGTTGCTATCGTCTTAGAAAAAAACTCAGCTGAGTTCATGTTTTAATGTTAAATTCTGAGCATGCTCCAAAAAGATTACATTTGTGCACAGAATATAAAGACTGCAATCATAAAAATAATTAAGCAAAGGGATAATAAAAACCTTATTTAGACCTAAGTTGGACACAAAATTACGGAGTGTTGAGAGCTTAGCTGCTGCAAATTACACATAAGTAAAATGTTCGCCAAGAGGAAAAAGCTCACTGGAAGGAAGCAGACTGCATGACAAATTGCATGGACAACATGTGGTGCCATTAAACAACCTAGTCTTATATTACACATACAGAAATTCTATGGAGCAGTGGATGACTGATTGTCTAATAATGAAACGTATGCATGTTGTTCACACCTAACCAAACAGCTCCCTAAAACAGACACCATTGCTGGAGCAGAGATATCCCTTACTCAGCTATATACCTCTAGATTTAGACAATAATTTGGATGTGGTCATGTATCTTCGCAGTGAAAGACTGAAGGCATGGGCCCATGATAAATTGCTAGAAAGCTCCAACTGACTCTCTACTCTACTACGACTTTCTTATTCACACCTTACCACATAAACGTATACTGAATTAACTGAATATTAACGAGAAAACACTCATAACAAAATTGTGCATGCATGATGCACTGTATTCAATGTGTGGAGGGAGATGTTTGGCTTCAAGGTCTTGAGAGCTGCTTTTAAATGGACTCTATTGATAAGACAGACTAGAAGGACTGCTGAACTATAAAGCGGTCTAATTACTTCGGTCACTGCTCAGACTCTAGAGTTGTACAGTGGATTCAAACATAAATTAAGTTTATCATCAGTTCCTGCAGATTTATTGAACCACATGCGCAATGAAAACACCGATAAAGGGGACATATTTTCTCATTTTCACCTAGCTTTATTTTCACAACTGATTTTTGTACAAGCGTATGTGTGAGTTTGTCCTTCTCACAGTTTTTTTAATTTTATTTTTTAACACCAATCCATGTATTGGTGCGTAAGATTTTTGAGAATATGTGTGATAACATGACAGGAATAAAGTAAATTTCATAAATAACACTGATTATCTTAAGACGTGACTGTAGCTCGTGAAAGACATTTATATAAAAACCCTTAAGCCAGTTCATCTGGAACCAAAGGTCATGCAAATAATCTTAAAGTCACAGAGAGCAGAATGTTTTACTTATTCTAATTATTCTTTGATGCGAACATTCACTGAAGCTCTGGACTTGCATTGTGCTGCTCCATGGCTGGCTGATTGAATAAATGAAATGTACTGCATAAACGAGCTGGTGTACAGGTGTGGTACAGGTCTATCCAGTGGATAATTACTGCGTTGCTTTTGAATGAAATGTTTGAAATGTTTTAGCTGGCAACAAGTTATTTAACCTTAACCGATGCAGTGCTTCTCATTTCTTCAACAACCACATCGGAAGACATAGCCTGTGGTCACGGGAAAGATGTTCTGAACGAGAAGGACGGGAGATCACTTACACGTAATCATAAAACAAAACAAACAAAAGAAACAGAAGTTGAACTCACGGCTACGTTTAATAGTGAAAGTAAGAGCATTTCCACACTAGACACTGTTACAGACCAGACGCCGAAATAATCAGACATTACTTTTGACTTGTGGTTCAAGCATTCTCCTTGGCTCTGAACCGCACAGTGATTACTTTTCACTCTTTAAATAGGCAGACTGACTGCTTAAGTTTGTAGACACCTGTAATGTTATTTATAGGACACAGGTTAGTTTAACATGTTCAATTCAATTCAACTCAATTTTATTTCTATAGCGCTTTTAACAATGGTCATTGTCTCAAAGCAGCTTCACAGAAATGAAAAGAAAATGAAAAGAAGACTTATGGAAGTGTATATATATGTAAGAAAAATGTGTCTAGATAATGAGATTGTCCCTGATGAGCAAGCCAAGGGTGACAATGATGTCATGTTCTATGGTCAAAATCTTTTCTAGGGGTACCACCGTTTTTATTTATTATTATTATTATTATTTTTAATGCTTCTGTTGAACCACAATTGAAAAGCAATGGCTGATTTTCCTCAGTTAATTTTTCATTTATTATTATTTCTCTCAGTGATCATTGAGGGTTTTTTCTTTCTTTAACGGAAGGGTACCAACAATTTTGTCCTTGTATGTATAAATGCTTCTGTAGCAGATCCGCAGCTGTAGCTTGTTGCAGCTTTTCACATGTTTTAGGTAACCGGTTTAGCTGAAACAGCCAGCTGTTTGGGTATGTATGGCATTTTAAGACTTTTATAGACCTCTTGGGCCTGAAGAGGAAACAAAAAAGGGCCAGAAAGGAAACAGAATGTTTAAAAATGACTTGGACAATGTTAATAAAGCGCATCTCAAAAATGTCAATATTGTGCAAAAGGTCATTTTCTTACATAACTTAATGCAATAAGTGACACTCATATTCTACTTTTAGAATATGAAAAGACATTTCACAACTTTTTGTTTTAATTTTGATGGTTATGACTTGCTCAAGAAAAAAAAAACTTGACTATTTCATTTCGAGTTTGAGTAAAATAATATTCATGTAGTATTCCTATACCCTTGGGAAAGATTAATGACTTGGTGTTTGTCCACTGTGTTTTATCAAGTCTAAAGTCAACAAAGCTGACTTGCATTAAACTGTAAAGCATTTCATGCCACTCTGTCTCTCCACAGGCTGATCGCCTCCATGCCATGCTGCACTGATGCAGTAATTCATGCAACAGGACTCCCGAACAAGTAACAAGTGCAATAAATGAACATCATTTTCAGAATTTATGTATTATAATTTTTACTTATATTAGGAAATATTCAAATATATTTGAGATAATGGTTGTTTAACTTTCATGAGCTGTAATCATCAAAATTCACAATAAAAAAAAACGTGTGAAATATAAGAATGTATGATATATTATATAACAAAGTTTACATATGAAAAGTATTTGCCCCCTTGCTGATTGTTACAGGGTTTTTTTTTTTTTTTTTTTTTTGCATATTGGTCGCATTTAAACAAATTTTAATGCTACACAAGGATAAACTGCATGACATGTACTGTAGGTGATCATCCTGTGGCACTGCTGAGGTGTTATTGAAGACCAGGGTGCTTTAATATCAGCCTTCAGCTCGTCTGTATTTTTGAATTTGATTGTCCGTGACTGATGATGGGCCGAGTGGCGCGACAGAAACGCATTTTTATGGTGCTACTACATTATCAAAAATTGCGCATGTGAAAAGCCTCCGGTCTTCTTGTTTCTTTGCGGGCAAATAGTCTCAAACCCACTCATTACACACGCTTACACCATCCCCAGAAACACCACGAGCACAAATCAGCTATTAGACCATCAGCCATTCTCACGGTAAAGTCGGGTTTGAGACACTTGAGGAGGTATAAATCTGCCATTTCTTTATAAATTCTACAGGCTGTGCACTCTGAACTATTTACACATATTCATCCAGTGTGGTGGGAGTGAATTATTTGTTAAGCTCTAGAAATAATAATAACGGCAGAGGACAGAGATGTTAAATGTTAAACTCTCTTATTTTAAGTTATTTTGTATTATTTAAATGCTGCCGTTGGTTTTTAAGTGAGAAAGCTACTGTTCTAAGGAATGGGCTAGATGTAATTCATCATTAAATTTTTAATGGTTTAAAATTGTATAGAATTTTGTATAGTAATTGTATTGAAATATCAAATCGGGATATTTATAAAAATCGTGGAATCGCAATATTAATCGAATCAGCACCTAGGTATTGTGATGATATTGTATCAGGAGGTGCTGGTGATTCCCATCCCTGGTATAGAGTGCAATCATTATATACATGTACAGTATGTATACCGTCCACAGATATGCACTGAATTCTTTTCTTCCTTATCATCTGACATTAGTGTGAACCAGCAGCTGCACAGACATGGTAAGAGCAGTAAGGCTGCTACTGATGGCCAAAACCACTGCGTACTCCCGCACTAAACAGTACACACTCATCTCACCTCCACATGTAGAAGCATACTACTCACTCATACTACGCAATACAACAGGAGGCCAAGTTAGACCTCATTTAACCGTTCATACCTATGGAATGAGTAGTCTAATTGACCGACAAAGAGTTCATTTCTGCGTGAAATCACGTGCTTACCTCTTCATTCAGATAACAATCCGTTTTATTGTGGAAATTCGAATAAAATCGCTAAACTGTCCTATTCGTTTTTAGCTCTATCTGTAGCGCTGCTGCCCACTTCCGGGAATGTGACGTAGTTGAACGTCAACGCGATTCGTCGTGATTCGATGTGGAACGTGCTCGGTGATTGGCTAATCCCAGATTTACGTCATCCTAAACAGCAACACGCTTACCCGATCGTAGGGCCTTCGGATTGGATGAAAACGACCCAGGCTTGTTATTGGATACGACCTCTTCAAACACACGCCCTCTATAAATAAGTGATTAAATGTTAAAATAACAAAAAACACTTCAATAATCATAATAATAATAATAATAATAAACGCTTGAAATAAAATGAAAATTATACATTACCGATAAAAATAAACTAAAACAGAGTTGAAGAAAATGTAGTTCATCACACGATCACTAGATGGAGCCATGATTTAGTGGTTAAAAAAAAAAATGGTCAGAAAACATTTACCAGTTGTATTAGGACCGAACAACTGTTCCATTATTTATCCTATAGGCCATTGGGTAGGTGTAGAATTATTATAGGCCGTGCCCCGTTTAACAACAGGAAACAGGTTCCCAGACCATCATCCAGATGTTATGTGTGGGATTATTGAAAACACAGCTGTAAAATTGGCATATTGGATTTGTAGTGTTTGGACCATGTCTGTCCTTATGAGCTGTAAACTTTCCTGGCAGAATATAGCCATCTGGTTTTATTTTTGCCATGATAAAAGGAGAGGCGTAGGTGGGATATCCTGTTCTTTGTTGTCTGACTTCAATCAAATTATTTTTTTGGAAAATCTGAAAGGGTCTTTTAGGTGAGGTTCCTTTTCAAAAGATGATTTCAACAGACCCAGAGATTCTCACGCAACAAAAGCACAATGTTAGAACATATTGCTGTTCAAGTTATATTCATGCATACAAACCCGATTCCAAAAATGTTGGGACGCTGTACAAGTTGTGAATAAAAACAGAATGCAATGATGTGGAGGTTTCAGACACATTCAGAATACAACATAGATGACATATCAAATGTTTAAACTTAGAAAATGTGTCATTTTATGGGAAAAATAAATTGATTTTAAATTTCATGGCATCAACACATCTCAAAGAAAAGTTGGGACAAGGCCAGGTTTACCACTGTGTGAAATCCCCTCTTCTTTTCATAACAGTCTGCAAACGTCTGGGGACTGAGGAGTTGCTCAAGTTTAGCAATAGGAATGTTGCCCCATTCTTGTCTAATACAGCCTTCTAGTTGTTCAACTGTCTTAGGTCTTCTTTATCGCATCTTCCTCTTTATGATGCGCTTTTCTGTGGGTGAAAAATCTCAGGTCAAGTCAAGTCAAGTAGGCTTTTATTGTCATTTCAACCATATACAGTTCAGTACACAGCGAAATGAAACGACATTCCTCCAGGACCAAGGTACTACATACATGCAACAACAAATTAACAACACAACATAACATAAATTAACAATGCAAAATTTTACATTTTTAAGTTAACCTAAAACTATCAATTTCTATACAAAAAGAGACAACAATAGACAAGAGACAATAAAGTGCACGTGCAAATGTGCAAACAAGGAACTACATGAAAAACACAACAACGTAACACGTTACAGTACTTTTTTTTTTTTTTTTTTTTTAGTGATGAGGTACGAGTTGAGGTAGTAGGAAGAGCAGCAGTAGACATTTGACATTGTGTCAGAAATATTGTGAGGAAATAGCAAAGTTAAAATAAATATTGTGCAAATATTGCAAAGAGCAGTTCAGGTAGGTAGGTATGAACAATTTAAGATGGTTGTAGATCAGTGTGATTGTGCATGTGTGTGTTTTATCAGTTTAGTCCTGATATTATTTAGTGTGTGTGTGTGTTTATCAGTCTAGTCTCTTTGTGATGAGGAGACGGATGGCTTGCAGGTAAAAACTGTTACACAGTCCGGATGTGAGTGCCCGAATGCTTTGGTACCTTTTTCCAGATGGCAGGAGGGTGAAGAGTGAGTGTCATGGATGTGTCCGGTCAGCCACAATGCTGGTGGCTTTGTGGATGCAGCGTGTGGTGTAAATGTCTTCGATAGAAGGCAGAGAGACCCCGATGATCTTCTCAGCTGTCCTCACTATCCGCTGTAGGGTCTTGCGGTCTGATATGGTACAATTGCCAAACCAGACAGTGATGCAGCTGCGCAGGATGCTCTCAATAGTTCCTCTATAGAAGGTGGTGAGGATTAGTGGTGGAAGCTGTGCCTTTCTCAGTCTTCTCAGGTAGAAGAGACGTTGTTGGGCTTTCTTGTGCAGAGAGCCGGTGTTGAGGGACCAGGTGAGGTTCTCCTCCAGGTGGACGGCCAGGAATTTTGTGCTCTTGACGATCTCCACAGAAGAGCGGTCGATGCTGAGCGGAGAGTGATCGCTCCGTGTCCTCCTGAAGTCAACAACCATCTCTTTTGTCTTATCGAAGTTCAGAGACAGGTTTTTACACCAGTCCGTTAGCCTCTGTACTTCCTCTCTGTACGCTGACTCGTCGTTCTTGCTGATGAGACCCACCACGGTCGTGTCATCAGCAAACCTGATGATATGATTGGAGCTGTGTGTCGCTACACAATCATGAGTCAGCAGCATGAACAGCAGGGGACTGAGCACGCAGCCCTGAGGGGCCCCAGTACTCAGTGTGGTGGTGCTGCAGCCGCACTGCCTGAGGTCTTTCGTTCAGAAAGTCCAGTGTCCAGTTACAGAGGGAGGTGTTCAGGTCCAACAAGCTCAGCTTCCCGATCAAGTGCTGGGGGATGATTGTATTGAATGTTGAACTGAAATCTATGTACTGCATTCTGACGTAAGTCTGGACTGCAGGCTGGCCATTTCAGTACCCGGATCCTTCTATACTGATGCAGTATGTGGTCTGGCGTTGTCATGTTGGAAAATGCAAGGTTTTCCCTGAAAGAGACGACGTCTGGATGGGAGCATATGTTGTTCTAGAACTTGGATATACATTTCAGCATTGATGGTGCCTTTCCAGATGTGTAAGCTGCCCAGGCCACATGCACTCATGCAAACCCATACCATCAGAGATGCAGGCTTCTGAACTCAGTGCCAATAACAACTTGGGTTGTCCTTGTCCTCTTTAGTCCGGATGACATAGCGTCTCTTTTTCCCAAAAAGAACTTCAAATTTTGATTCGTCTGACCACAGAACAGTTTTCCACATTGCCACAGTCTATTTTAAATGAGCTTTTGCCTAGAGAAAATGCCTACGCTTTTGGATCATGTTTCGATTTATTTATTTTTTTGACCTATAGAGTTTTAGCCGGTGGATTGTGTTTACCGTCAATGTTTTCTGGAAGTATTTCTGAGCCCATGTTGTGATTTCCATTACAGTAGCATTCCTGTATGTGATGCAGTGCCGTCTAAGGGCCCGAAGATCACAGGCATCCAGTATGGTTTTCCGGCCTTGACCCATACGCACAGAGATTGTTTCAAATCCTCAGAATCTTTAGATGATATTATGCACTGTAGATGATGATGATAACTCTTTGCAGTTTTTCTCTGGGAAACTCCTTTCTGATATTGCGACAATATTTTTCGCCGCAGCATTGGGGGAATTGTTGATCCTCTGCCCATCTAGACTTCTGAGAGACACTGCCACTCTGAGAGGCTCTTTTTATACTCAATCATGTTGCCAATTGAACAAATAAGTTGCAAATTGGTCCTCCAGCGGGTTCTTATATGTACATTGAACTTTTCCGCCCTCTTATTGCTAACTGTCCCAACTTTTTTGGAATGTGTAGCTCTCATGAAATCCAAAATGAGCCAAGATTTGTCATGACATTTCAAAATGTCTTACTTTCAACATTTGATATGTTATCTATATTCTATTCTGAATAAAATATTGAAATATTGAAATTTCCGCTTCATTGAATTCTGTTTTTATTCACAACTTGTACAGTGTCCCAACTTTTTTGGAAACGGGTTTGTAGATTGCATACACTGTACGGATGTTTTCTATTTTTATAAAATAAGGAACAAAAAAAAAAAAGATGTTTATTCATATGAGTAATTAATATGATTAAAATATTTGTGAATGGATTTTTAAACATTATATGATTTCATTGTTTTAACATCTCTTAAACGATTTCCTTTGTTTAAGAGATGTTTTCAGTGTTTATACAGTATATTGTCACCCTCAATTACTTGCAACAGTGCAACAGTTATTTAAATGTCTATAAAAAAAACATACAAATACAGTACATTTACAGGAGTTTTATTCCTGGTCCAGGTTCGGTCACCATGCACCTCAGGGTCCGTAGAACCTGCAGATTAGGTTAATTGGGTTAATTAGTTAAATTGCTTGTGAGTGAGCATGTGTGTGTGCATGTACGGTCTGTGCGTGCTTGTGCCTAGTGATGACTCACAACCACAATGGCTCCATTGGGGTCTTTCTTTCCTGGTTGGAAGTGTGTTGGAGCAGGATGGTAAGTGTATCGATGTTTGGGGGACACATTAAGTAGTTTTTTTCCTGAGATTTTAAACCCAACACTTTAACACTTCAGATAAATTATATACCTTTTCTTATTGTTAATTTTTTCTTTCCAAATACTGATATGAATAGTGTGGCCTGCACTGGCCGTACTTAAGGCAGCGATTGTGTCCTGGAATAGTGACGACATTTACCAAAATTGGCTAATCAACAACTTCCAACATACAGTGAACACTTCATCCACCCGCCATGGTGCTGACATGTGGTGTGACGTCAACTTCCGTAAGCTCTATTCCAACCCAAACTACAAGACAAGTCTACTTGAACTTTATTTATAAAGCAAGTACACTTTTATTAAAGTATAGGCCAAAGTATAATCAAACTTTTCTACATATATTTGTCAGTTTATCCCATGAATACTTAATTACATTTTTGTTAAGCCACCTTAAAACGTAAACCGAAAGCATGCTTGCTTACTTTCTGTTTAAAGGGGTATACTATTGACACGACTCTAAAAAACGTCTTTTTTGATAAAGGAGAAGGCAGATTATTTGTTCTAAGTAGTAAACTGGCCTATTGAAAAGTAGACGGATCAGTTTAATTGATGTGAAAAGGCTATTTAAATCACTGTCTTAACTCTGGGTCACATTGAATGCTCTTTTCTGGTCTGACTCAATGGATTCAGGGGGTTCAAGTTGTTTAACTGTTTTGCTGCTGATGGATCTAAAGAAAGTAGGTCACAGTTTTCCTGTATGTAAAAAGAATCAAGCTGCAACTGGGAAACCGAGAAGTGAAAAAAAAAAAAAAAACAGACTCTGCTGAGGTAATGGGAAGGAAGCCAGAAAGTGTTCACATTACAATTCTCGATAATTGTTTTCTTTTTTACTAGGCTGTCTGACTGGAAATGACTTAAGGAATAAGTCATATGGCTAGAAGCGACAGAGTTGTGTAACTACAGTGAGGTTTTATAGGAAAAATCTGATGTGGAGAAGAAAATCGAAACCAGCAGACAAAACTGTAGGAAGAAATGCTCGGTAGTGAACATGCGGGAAAAGGCTAAACACCTGGCAAAGAACAGCAGAGAGTGATCTTGTTTGACTACTGGCTTCTTCTTAAAATCAGGAAAAACGTGTTACAGGTACAATAAGCGTGGGAGTGTGAGTGCATACACTGTCCCTGTTGTTTCCGCGTTTCTGCCTGAGAGTCTGGGACATGGCTCAACGATTGCATCGTGTTCAACAGAACGACAGGCACACAAAAGCAATCCACCCATGAGAAAAATGTAATGATGGTGTCAAAGCACACATTCTTCTGGAAGGCCAACCAAAACACAAGGTGAACGATCTGGTCTGATCGCACTGGGATTTAAAAGCAGTCATGCGTCGTATAGAGGTGACTCTTCCTTCCACTTTGTCTTTGTTGGCTTATTTTTTCAGTAGTTTAAAAATTATGTACATAGCTACTAAAGGGGTAAGTACAAGTATGAAGAACATGATCTAATAATTGTTCTTCTTTTATTAAGGGTCGTAACTGTGGATTCAGATGTTTCATTTGGCACAGGGCTTTCGTTTTTCTGCCAGATGCCCTTCCTGATCCAACAGTTTCCACCTAAGCAGACCTCAAGATGGACACTGAGCGGCTTGTTATATAAGCAGGAACATGGCTCATAACTCTCTCTCTCTCTCTCTCTCTCTCTCTCTCTCTCTCTCTCTCTCACACACACACACACTTCTATTTGCGGTAGGTTCCTGAAGCGATTAAATTTCACAAACAAACTTCATTCTGTATACTCTCTGTGTTGTTTTGGTTCATTTTCAGTTTACTAGGGAGAATAAAGATTGGAATTTAGAGCAATGAAAAAAGTTAATTCAGTGTGAAGAGCCCAGATCGAGCCTGTTCTAGATCAAGAAGTGATGTAATAGTGAAGTCTTTCTTTGTCCGGCCAATTTCATATGCAGGGCAGGGTATGAGGGATGGGGGATGAGGGATGGGGGATGGGGTCCCCAAAATCAAAGAGTAGTTGAACTACAGTATGTAAAGTCATTTCAGTTCTTCTGTGTTGTTTAAGGTCAGGGCCTGGGCAGATTCGATCTATCTTTCGTTTCCTACAATTGTTATGTTGTACAATAGATTCATGCTTTACTTCTTCTTCTTCTACGGTGTTCATTCTACTTCACATTGGAGGGTTAGAAGGGAGGGTTATGACAGAGAACATGCTGAGATTTACAAGAGTTATGAGAATAATATTTATATTGGGATTTGCACTGTATTTGCATTTCTAGAATGTGAACCATTAATCATTAGAGTTCCGCTACTGCTTTTATTGGGCCAATGTTTGGTTAATGTTTCCAAAGGCATTTTAAAAGTAGCCATAGAGAAAGCCATCCACTGTATTTGTGTTTATCATCAACCCCTTGTGTTAGCCTAAGTAAATGAGCTCATATTCCCACAAAACGTCCAGAGGGCAATTCAACTCTATGCAAATCATTTGACTAACAACATTTTAACTACGGACTGAGAATTTGCCATATGGAAACATATGAACAGATACATAAAGAGATATGTGGGAGAAAACAAGAGAAAATATTTAATAAGGAATGGGTGAATGCAAAATTGGGACTAAATAACGTAACGCTGGCAGCATGTTGGCATAGTGGTGATCAGCGTGCCATCGCACCTCCAGGGCCAAGAGTTCGAGTCCTGACTTGTGTGTGTGGAGTTTCCTTGGTAAGTTTTCTCCCACAGATAAGCTTAAGCGGCATTTCCAGAGTACCTGTAATGAGTGTGTGCATGCTCGTGCCAATGGTTCCATCTCGCAGACAGCTATAACTACCCGAGACGATCATCTACAAACTTGCAAGATCGACTAGGGTACCCCTTGTGGAGCAGCACACGTCCTGAAGAAGGGGGCATCTCTTCCTACATTTTACACATAAACATATGGTTTAGATTTTTTTCACAATTGATTTCAATGTAATTCTTTGCGTCAACACTTGAGAGCGTAGGCGCTCTTAATCTGTGCTTAAGGATAGCAACCCTGTATACAGGATAAGGCGGTGTATAGACGACGATGATGACGATGTATACTGTTAATACTCCTGAATTAACTCAATTGGTAAGGGAAGGCAGAAGGTTTCTTTGAACAGCACCGCAGTTTTATAGATGTTCCAGCAATAGTGGTGTCGGCCGGTCACAAAATTGCCTGTCTGATGTTAAAAGGTCATTTGGTTACTGTTGTAACTCTGGAATGCATTGAATGCTTCTGTGTAGTGAAGTCAGAGGGGTTGCTCAACAGTTTTGTTGTTGATGATACTAAAGAAAGTGCACCACATTTCATTTGCACACTAAAAGAATCAGACTGCAACTGGGGAAAGTGAGAAGTGAAAATAACAAACTCTGTTGATGCCGTGTTTGGGAAGGAAGCCAGGGGGGAGCTCTAGAGGGAACTAGGGATAGAGGGAAGTTGTGTAACAGCGGAGGACAATAATCTGATGTTGATAAAAAAGAAGTCTAAATCTGGATACGAAACTGTAAAAAGAAACGCGGCATAAAGCATCATAGCGAACAGATAAATTCTTAGAAATGCAGACGGGAAAAGGGCAAAAACACCTGGCAAAGAACAGCAGAGTGTGATTTTGTTTAATTATTGGCTTCTTGAAATCAGGGAAAACAGGTTACCTGTCAACCAGGTGCGTGGGAGTGCAGTGTGAGATACACATCCACTATCTCTCTGTTAGTTCTGTGTATCTGTGTTACTGTTTGAAACATGGCAGGAGGTTTAAATTATGTTTGACAAAACAATAGGCACGCAGTAGCAATATTTCATTACTTTAATCCACCCATCCCTATTTTTGGTACGGAAAAAAAAAAAGATGTTATTATTAATGTCGTTGTCAAACCAAGGTCAAGCTTTCTGAAGAAGCCAACAAACACACAAGGAGAACAATATGACTGATTTGAGAATATTAATTAATAATATACAATAATATAGACATGACATTTCTTTTTTTTGTTTTTGTTTTGTTTGCTGTATTTGTTTTTTGTTTTTTAGTTGCTCAATAATTATGTACATAGCTACTATTAATTAAAAAAAAAAAACTTGTTCTTCTTTTATTAAGGGTCACCGCAGCCGGTCATCTGATCCACATGTTTGATTTGACGCTGGGGGTTTTATTTCCTGCTGCATCAGTTTCTATTTAATCTGACCTCAGACGCCCGCCCCAGAGTGATTTGTTACATAAGCAGTCACATAGCGCATTAAGCTCTCTCTCACGAACACACACACACATGCAAACACACACACACACACCCTTCTATTTACAGCAGGTCCTGTCCCTGAAGTAATCAAGTTTCACACACTTTGCCAAGTCAAACAATTTTGATAACGTCACATTTTGTCTGCTGCTGAAGATGCACTTTGACATTTTGACTGCTGGTCTTGTCCACGGTTTGTCCAGCTCTCAAAAGGGCACTTGGATCCAACCGTCTTTAAATTTTTTTAATTAAATTGAATGATTCTACTAAGAAGTCAGTTAGGTCTGATTAAATAGGAGTAATGGACATGTAGATTACTGATTAAGGGTTTAACACAATCATAATACTATAATATCAAATCTGTACATGTATATCGATTTAAACCTACAATGAACGTGACCTAAACTGAAAGTTTATTCATTTATTTATTTAATCAAATATTGACCACACCATTCTGACACTACTTTCATACTTAGAAAAGACATCACTATCTGGTGGATTTGTGAATTTCGGCTCAAAATCCCATCCCAGCCAGCAGGACAAAGAAAGAACGTCTTTCTTCGTCCTGCAAATTTCATATGCAGGGCCGGGTATGAGGACCAGGGGATGGGGTCCCCAATATAATAAAGTAATTGGACTAAATAAAGTAATTTCAGTTCTTCTGCTGCTTGCGTCATCTCCTAGACATCTCCTGGGCCTGGGAAGATTCTATCTTACTTTTTCTTACAATTCTCGAATTGTACAATAACTTCATGCTTTACTTCTTATGTTGCTTCTGAAATGACTGAGCTAAACCACTTCATGGTTCACATAAACAATTGGTCCCTTTGAATATTGATACAATGTGACTTGTGTTCTGATTTAACTTTAAGAAGGACTTAAACAAAGCATGAACTGTTTAATCTTTCTTTTTAAACTACACTAGAGTTACTGCATTCATTCTCACTTTTGACAAAAATACTCTGAAATGCACATCTCCTTCTAATTCTCACTATTGAAGGGAAGTCTGTTTACTTGTTTACCATGCCAGGCTGACAAAGTGTAATGATTTACGTTGGAAATATTTGTCTGATCTAACATCAGACACCCTGTGAGCAGTTTTTTTTTATTTTTTATTTTTTTTTACGAGACACCAATGTAAGGGGGTTCAAGTCAAACCAGAGCTTTTGATTTTGAGAAACAGAGAATAAAAACTCAGTTTATTACTCTATGTAATCCCCTGCTACAAAACTTCACGTACCCCGGCATTTCACTAGTGCTTGTTGTCTTGGGTTGGATAGTGAAATGTTGCTGTAAAAGGTATGAATACTGCTGAAATGGGAAATACAAGACAATTTAAAGTGAAATTTCTAATCCAACCCATAAGCATACATCTGCATGCTTCCTCTAGCTCTGTGCACATGCAGATTGGACTGTCACACATGGACAACATTTACCCTAAATATATTGATGACATACATATTTAGGAAAATAATTGTAAATCCAGTAGTTGGTATGGATGCATCACATCAGTAATGTGGTCATTTGGCACCAAATCAACAAGATTGTGCTTGCACAACAACAACAAAAACAAAACCCTTTAAGTGTTTTGCTTGTTGATGCAGGTGGACCAAGGAATTAACTAGAATGAAATTGAACATAATTGCTTAAAGGCCTTGTAAGCCATGGTTCAGCTCATTCAAATGAGAAAAAAAACATCAAGATAAGTCACTTATGTGAACAACAAATCAACTCAACTACTCTGTCACTGTCTTGGCTTTTACTCTGTTTTGTTATGTGATAAAAATATCCAAGAAGTCTTTTCCAGATGTTCTAGCATCCAGGGGTCAAAAAAAGTACATGTTCTATAACTTCATAAATGCATGAATACATGTACATACGTGGACAAAATTGTTGGCACCCTTCGGTCAATGAAAGAAAAACTCACGATGGTCACAGAAATAACTTTAATTTGACAAAATTAATAATAAATAAGAATTCTATGAATGTTAACCAATGAAAGTCAGACATTGCTTTTCAACCATGCTTCAACGGAATTATAAAAAAAAATAAACAGGCCTGGACAAAAATGATGGTATCCCTAATTTAATAGTCTGTTGCACAACCTTTTGAGGCAAAATCACTGCAATCAAACGATTCCTGTAACTGTCAATGAGACTTCTGCATGAGACTTCTTCTCTGCAGGTATTTTGGCCCACTCCTCATGAGCAAGCTGCTCCAGTTGTTTCCGGTTTGAAGGATGTCTTTTCCAGACAGCATGTTTCAGCTCCTTCCAAAGATGCTCAATAGGATTGAGGTCAGGGCTCATAGTAGGCCACTTTAGAATAGTCCAATGTTTTCCTCTTAGCCATTCTTGGGTGTTTTTAGCTGTGTGTTTTGGGTCATTGTCCTGTTGCAAGACCCATGACCTGCGACTGAGACCCAGCTTTCTGACACTGGCCAGCACATTTCTCTCTAGAATCCCTTGATAGTCTTGAGATTTCATTGTACCCTGCACAGATTCAAGACACCCTGTGCCAGATGCAGCAAAGCAGCCCCAGAACATAACAGAGCCTCCTCCATGTTTCACAGTAGGGACAGTGTTCTTTTCTTGATATGCTTCAAGTATAATTAGCAAAATTTGCCTTGGCAAAAAGTTCCATTTTTGTCTCATCTGTCCATAGGACATTCCACCAGAAGCTTTGTGGCTTGTCAACATGTAGTTTGGCATATTCCAGTCTGGCTTTTTTATGATTTGTTTTCAACAATGGTGTCCTCCTTGGTCGTCTCCCATGTAGTCCACTTTGGCTCAAACAACGACGGATGGTGCGATCTGACACTGATGTTCCTTGAGCATGAAGTTCACCTTGGATCTCTTTAGAAGTCTTTCTGGACTCTTTTGTTACCATTCGGATTATCCGTCTCTTTGATTTGTCATCAATTTTCCTCCTGCGGCCACGTCCAGGGAGGTTGGCTACAGTCCCATGGATCTTAAATTTCTGAATAATATGTGCAACTGTAGTCACAGGAACATCTAGCTGCTTGGAAATGGTCTTATAGCCTTTACCTTTAACATGCTTGTCTATAATTTTCTTTCGAATCTCCTGAGACAACTCTTTCCTTCGCTTCCTCTGGTCCATGTTGAGTGTGGTACACACCATGTCACCAAACAACACAGTGACTACCTGGAGCCCTATATATAGGCCCACTGACTGATTACAAGATTGTAGACACCTGTGATGCTAATTAGTGGACACACCTTGAATTAACATGTCCCTTTGGTCACATTATTTTCAGTATTTTCTAAGGGTACCATCACTTTTGTCCAGGCCTGTTCCATGAGTTTATTTTTTTAAATAATTCTGTTGAAGCATGGTTGAAAAGCAATGTCTGACTTTCATTGGTTAACATTCATAGAATTTTTTTTTATTATTACTTTTGTCAGATTAAAGTTATTTCTGTGACCATTGTGAGTTTTTCTTTCATTGACCGAAGGGTACCAACAATTTTGTCCACGTGTGTAGTCCTGTGAAAAAGAAAGTAAACAGTCCTTAAATTATATGTTTATATTTTACAGGAGAAAAATAATTCAGTTTTCCAGCAAATTGTTGCTTGTGAACCAAACAGCTACAACTTTAAACATTAAAAAGTTAATTTTTTTTAGAAGAAATTAAAATTACAAGAGGAAAATCTTCATTGTGTGATTTTTATGCCAAAACAACCTAAATGAGCAAAGTTCATGTGTCTTTATGCTTGCATAAACTGATTAAACAAATTGACCTTTAAAATTTTTTGATGTTTGTTGTTTTACGCTAGATGTCCTTTCTGATGCAGCCAACCCATTTTATCTGGGCTTGGACCAGCACTGCATCCAGTGGCTGGGGTTTGGGTGGGAATTGAGCCCAGGCTTTCCACATGGCAGGCCAGAAACATCACAGAGCCACCAATGCTGCAACACAAGATGTTGTAAAATCAAGATGATTTTGAAATAAAAATGACATGGTTCCCTAATTGGATGTTCAAATGTCAAGCGGGTGGCTGTCTCCTTCTTCCCTGAATTAACTGGACGGATTGGGGAGGGTGAGGATAGGGGCTGATCCTCGTGAGGTTAGTGATGGCTCTCTTGGCTGTTTTTGTCCCAATAAAACCGCATGAGTGATTGGAAAACCTTTTTATCTTCCTGGAGAAATCCCCCGGTGCTCCACTCCTGAGCCCTTCCTTAAGGAGCGTTATGATATACACCACCTTGCAGTATTGTGAAGAGAAGATGCAGGCCTGTAGTTCAAAGAACACTGGGAGAGAAGGAGCAGCACCTGAAAAAGTGTGAAAGTAGGTGATGAAAGTAGGTGAAAGGCATGGCTCCCATTGCTTGTTGGTGCTAGTGCCATGAGCCAGTAAAAGTGAAGAGCAGTCCAACTGCAGAAGAGAGACAGATAAGATGCAAGTGAGAGCCTATTTCCATGGAGTAGCCACAAAACCTTGGACAGAAAAGTAGAAGCGCGCGATCGGCGCCATGAATGCAGTCAGTGCTGCAATCAAGCCGATTTCATGAGAGAGCCGTGGTTGAGAAAGCAGAAGCATGCCATCAGCGCTGTGAATCCGGTCTGCACTGTAACGATGCCAGTTTGTGATCCAGAGCCATGGTTGAGAGAGTAGAAGTGGAAAGTCGAGTTCATGAAATCTGTTTAGTGTAATGACAAACCCAGATTGTTAGACGAAAAACAACAAGATGCATGCTGAGCTTCCTTAAATGCTGGAAGAAATCAGCCATAAATGAGTCTCAGGTGTGTGGATGGGTGGTTTGGAGCACGGGAAAAAGGAGCATGACAGCATGGGAAGGCAAATGTTAAAGAGTGGGAGTCGTGACATGATCCCTGTTTGCTGCATGCCATATGCTACATTTTGGTACAATTGCTAGAAAAATGTTGTATTATTATTGAAAAATTTAACAGTTTATATACATTAGTGCTATATTTATTATCTTTTGCAAAGGCAGTTTATTTGTTTCCCCTATACAAATGCATAAGGTCTATGTTTTTTTTATTTTATTTTTATTTTAGAATCCATATTTATTTCCAGTCCTCTGACACACACATTCAATCACCTTCAGCTCACCTTGAGCACACACAATGATGGCCACTTCATGTGTGAAAATGATTTCTTCTGCTCTCAGACCCAAAAATCAGCCCTGGAATAGGTCTGTGCCAATCAGGGAAGAAAGACTCTATTGATGTGATAACCTGGGCCATTCAGTACAATCACTTGATTTCATTTTATTGCCACAATGTTGCAGAGCTTAGACTGGACCAACTGAAGCAACCCCAGATCATAAGACTGCATCCAAATGATGATAGGTTTATAGTTACCACTGTACAAGCAACCAAGCCTTGCATTCTTACCCTGATTGCACCCAGTGTCAGCCTGGACTCATTAAAAGGTTGATACTAATGTTTTTTAGGATTTAAATGTGGAGTTAAATTGCATATGGTGGAAACTGTGAGCAAAAAAAAACATTTGTTTGTTTTAATCAAATATCTAGAAGTAAATATACCTCAAATAAACGTAGATAACATTTATTACATGTAATATTTATTCTATGTAATAAAATATCTCACATTTCTCTTACTGTATGTCATATCTTACTTTATGTGATGCAGACTTTTCTAGTTTTCCCAAACGGAGTGTACAGTACATACTGTAGAATGTTGTTTAGCTCAGTCAAACCACCATTTTGAATTGTTTCCAGATTCTTTGGTTCAAGTTTCTTCGAGGGGAGTGAGAAAAGCTTCACTCCCATTCCCATAACTGTGCAACCTTTTATTAGTAACAGTCTGCTTTGTAGACTCAGCCTACTTACGATTCCTGATTGAGTTCCTTGTCTGAGGTAAGGACAAACTAACTTACTTTTCATTGCATTCACAATACTTGCAATTAAGCAGCAATAAAGATGAGCAAAATTATTTGAGTCTTTTTAGTGTTTTAATGCATACTGATATGATGCATGCTGATTACAAGGGCTATGCAAAGTTGCAGATAAAGTATTTAAAAGGGGATTTAATGAGTAAGTCTTTTTTTAATATTTAACATTGTGTAAAAAGTGGTATGAATGAGATTGAATCAAAAAAAAAAAAGCAATAAGATTCAAGTAAGCAAGTATTTTTCATACCTCTTCTTTTTCCTTTCCTTTTCTAGAATTGCCAAGATGTCCGACAAGATGCCAGACTACGACTACAATACTCCATACAATGACTCCCAATTCTTAAAAAACCCCATAGATATTACGTATCTAAATACAATCAGAATGCTATACATCACTGGATATATCATCATTTGCACCCTTGGCCTGGTTCTTAACCTTTTAGTCATTATAGCAGGCATCTGTTACAATCACAGGTCTGATACTGCTAAATGCATCCTCGCGTTAGCCGTGACTCACTTGCTCTGTTCAGCATTCCTGCCATTTCAGATCACCTACAGCTGGTTTCACTTCAACTGGCACTACGGAACAGCTCTGTGCAAGCTCTCGTCTTATGTCTTTTACGCCAGCCTGTTCTCCACAGCTGGTATACTGACTGTATGGAAACTCACTGACAAATGCCAAGGAAGGCCCTGCATTATATTCAGACATTCTTCAGTAGTCCTGATCATGATTCTGAGTACCTGGATATTTGCAGCAGTCCTAAGCCTCCCATCTTTGTTCTCCAGAGAGCTTCGATACACAGTCCTTGGGGAGCAGTGCATCGACGATTATGATTTTGAGGATGAGAAAACGACTCAATATGGCAAAAGAATGATAACTATCGTAGTTTGTTATAGGCTTCTACTTGGGATTTTAATTCCTGTATTTCTGATTGGTATCAGCCGTTCCTGTCAGCGATATATCATGGACAAGAACTTAAAGCGAATCATGTGTTTGATAAACGTAGCCTACGTTGTGTGCTGGACTCCTCTGTTAATCACTGCGTTCCTACAAGTCGTTCTAGAAAATTTTGATGCTTCCTCCTATGGATTACCTGTAACAACTGTGCTGGCTGCAGCTCACTGCTGTGTTAATCCGGTCATCTATATTTTGGTGAATCCTGACATAAAAATGCGGTGGATGAAACAAGCACAACAATCTGACCAATCAACCAACGGTTATATTTAACTCCTTTTGGAATTTCCTTTGGGATCAGTAACATTTCTATCTACCTATAGGACCTTTGACACTATATGTCATCAGTTATCTGTTATTTCACATCTGTGAATATTCATTCATTCCGTACCGTAAGTCCCTCATTTGATTTATTAGTATCAATATTATAATGGAGTATGTTTAACATTTACAGTATTGTGCAAAAGGCAGAGACACCATGTTTTCTTTAGTGGAACAAAGAAACATTTTGTTCATGTTTATCATGTCTATATTATTGCATACTAACAAAACAATTAAATATTTTTAATATATTTTTTTTTCCTTCTATATGATAAGGTTAAAGAGAAATACTTGCATGCCTGTTAAAGCCGTAAAATCTTTTCCTAACAAAAGAAAAAGGGAAAGAGAGGAAAAGTCTTCTGGGTTTCACGTGGAAATGGAAAAGAAGAAAGTGTAACAAACTTTACAGTAGAATTGTGGCATATTCTCCAGGATGCTCAGAAAATCCTTCCATCTTGTAAAAGTTGTATGTGACACTATTATTTCCAAGCAAATTGTTTTCACACCAGATATTGACTGTGTTTGTTTTATTACTGTTTACTGATCTGTTTAGAAGGTTATTTTATTAAGAAATCTTTGACTGTATTTAATTTGTAGCACATGGCATTTTTGTTTTTTTTGCAGATGCCTAATACTTGTACAGCACTGCAATTCATAATTGATCATGAATACCACTTTGGTCTAGCATGACAAACATTTAGCATGATAAACATGTAAGACATTAAAAAAAAAAAAATTAAATCATGTATCATTTTGCACGTTTCACTTTTTTGCTACCAAAAAAGTTATTTATATGTGTAAATATACAGTAGGTATAATTTTAGTAATGCATTTATAGAGCATCCATGTTTCTATGTGAATGTTCTTGCTACGTGAACTAAATAAATTAGTTAACTGGTAATAAACAGAGAATACATTTTGTATTTTTTAGATCTAGTCTAGTAGTCACTGGATAGTGCATAAAATAGACTTTAAATAATAAAGCAACTTGAATAATAATTTTAATTAATTAAATAAATAAATAAATAATTATATTTTAATTAAATGCAAAAAATTACTGCTGTATTCTGCTACTGTCATTTTAACACTAAAACCAAAGAAATGGAGAGTAGGTTAATTGGCATTAATTGCAGTGTGTGTGTGCATGAGTGTGTGTACCCTGCAATGGATTGTCACACTATCCAGGTTGTTCCATGACTTGCCCAAAGTCTCCTGGGATAGGCTCCAGGCCCCCACAACAGGATAAGCGGTATCAAAGATGAAAGAATGAACACCTACAGATTACATAAACCAATTTTGAGGCCTATGTCTAAGCAGTGGTGGAGCTTGATTAAGTACATTTACTTTTATACTGTATTTGAGTAGTTTTATTAGTGGACAATAATCTTTCCTCTGTGAAACATTTAATCATATAGATTGTGTTAGAAATTTAAAGTTGAGTTGGTTGCAGAAAGGGACAAGGTCAGCTCGGTACCTGTGAAACATAAGTACATTTAAAAGGTATTCAAATGTAAATGTAAATGGAGGACTTTTACTTTTACTTGAGTATATACTATTTATATAATAAATGATTGTCAGACTTGGAAAAAAATTCAAACTATCAAGAAGCATCATACTATGCAGTTAATTTGATTATTAATTGATCATTGATTTGTTTACTTACACTGATGATCGACTATGGAATGATGTCAGACTCCCATCACTAGTAATTATTATTCTCCAAAAATCTTATTCTGAGGTATTGGAAAATTATGCCTTTTTTAGTCACAAACAAAACAGACACACATCATGTGCATGATAATTTTTTTTTTAAAGAAATGTAAAGTATCCAAAAAAAGTACCTTTTTTTTTTTTTCAAATGCATGGCATCTCTGCCTTATTTGTAGCTCGACCACATGCTTCAAGGACCTACAATTTCCTCATAGTATCAGTTAGGCTGGTCAGAATTGCCACAATAATCTCGCAAAGTAGACCCAACATTATAGTGGGTGTTGTGGATTTTACAGCCTTAAACTGTAGAAAATTGAAATGTTGAAATCAACGCCAGATGTGTGAAAGCTATCTTTACGCATCTGAGTCAGGCATCTATATCTACATACACGGTACTAGGCACGGCTGGTGAGCCATCAGCATTAATGAGGGCTTCTCCCACGCTATAAAACACAGCATGGAGTGTAGCTTGGGGTCCGTTGGGGTTTCTGTGGTGGAGTGGAGATTCGCAGTGCAGACACGCTAAATCGCGGAAGAGCGGCATGCGAGAAGTATGGCTATGTAAGGCGTTCCCCTTGGACTTTAAAGAGGGAGCGGAATTCCTCCCTTTGATCGCTGTGGAGAGAACAATCAAGAGCTCACTGTTGGCGCTCTCGTTGCTCTCTAACTCTCATATGGAGCCGGATTCATGCCGCTGAGGAGGAAAAGGTTGCAAAAGCTACACGGCACGGCCCCTGTTCCCAGCTGGGGAAAAGCTGCCCAGCCGCCAGACATCAAAGAGGACTCCCGACTGAGGCCACGCCCACAGGAGAGCTGGGAGGGGCCGGTCCGGCCATCCCTTAAGAGGAGAGTCGGCTCAGGAGCTGCTGTCCACACCAGGCTCACGCTGCCACTTCTCTATTTTTCCTTAATAAATTACCTTTTTTCTCGTAAGACCTCGTCGCGTGACTGTGCTTCATGGTGTCGCCCATGCATATAGAGTTGAACCCATTACAACACACACACACACACACACACAGTGGAACCTGGGATTGTGAGTAACGCGAAAAATTTGTATAAATTTTGACCTGAAAAACGAGCAAGTCTTGGTTTACGAATACCGAGTATCATGTAGCACGCATGTGCTTTTTGTTTTGATGCCGAGCCTCACATGATCACAACTGAGCCAATGGTTCTCTCTCTCGTGCTGCAGAATTGTGGGTAATCGTCATCCCTGCTCGGTCTTAGTGCCCGTCTCTCACTTGTGTAATCAACATCTGTGCATGCATATACTGTGTACTATAACACTGACCACATGTGTGCAAGTAAAGCATAATTTATTTTGTGTTTGTATATTTGTGTCATCCTCTTACATGAGCAAGTTTATTATAACACACGTGTAACACACATAAAGCAAAAGCAAGTCTCATTAGAGCAGTTAAAGATCCATTTTCCATTATATTTCTATATACTGTATATGCTGAGGTTAGCACTGTCGCCTTGCACCTCAAGGGTCTAGGTTCGATTCACAGCCAGACTCGATTCCCGTCTCTGTGTGCATGGAGTTTGCATGTTCTGTGTGCATGGAGCTTGCATGTTCTTCCTGTGCTTGGTGGGTTTCCTCCGGGTACTCCGGTTTCAAAGATTGGGCTAACTGCCGTTCCCAAAATTGTCTGTAGTGTGTGAATGGGTATGTGAGTGTGTGCCCTGCAATGGATTGGTACCCTGTCCAGGGTGTACCCTAAGCCTCCTAGGATAGGCTCCAGGCCCCCCTTTGACGCTGAATATAGAATAAAGCAGTATAGAAGATGAGTGAGTGAGTGAGTGAGTGAGTGAGAGTGTATGTGCTGAAGTGTCTGCCTGTTTTGGCAGATAGAGAAGACAACACAGTATGAAGCTGTTCTTTTGCAAGCGAAACATGCTTTGCATATGATGCCAGGGATGCGTCATATTTTTTGGGATGCATAAAATGTACAACACGTGTTGGCGATGAATTCTGTACGGAAATAGAGGTGGATCCAGAAGCAGAAAGCAGGGCATTAACTGTTCTTAGGTCGTATGAACAGGTGGGTGCGCACAGAGCCGTGAAATCCATTGGCACTGGAAACGTGCCAAGGGTGTGGAGCTGAATCGTAGTCAGGGAGGAAGAGCGCAGGGTCAGAGTCATGAGATTCATCAGCATAGCATCGGTGTAATAGCGTCAAGATAAGCCATAGTCGAGAGAGCGCGCATGTTAGATCGAGAGCTGTGAAATCCGTGAGTGTGGTATCAGTGCCGAAACGTGAAGACAAGCCATAATCGAGAGAGTGCGTGCTTTGGGTCGAGAGCCGTGAAAGCCGTCAGTGTGGTGTCAGTGCCGTGACGTGAAGACAAGCCGTAGTCGGTAGAGCGCGAGCGTTGGGTCAAAGCAGGGAAATCCATCAGCGAGACAAACAAATCTGAATAGTGAGGCAAAAGGGGAAAACGATAAATTAGATAAACTTGGCAACGTGAACACTATCAAAATAAACATAAGAGTATTGGGTAGGGCACTCAATAATGTGGCGAAGAAATGGCGTGCTGCGCTTCCTTATAAACTTGAAGAAATCAGTGCCAGATGAGAAACCAGCGTGCAGGCGGCGCGGTCCGGGGGTGTGGGAAGTGACACGACAGCGTGGGAACGGAAATGTCAAGGGAAGGAAGCGGGTTTTGAACAGCACGAGAGTGCTGAGAGCATGACACTAGTCTCATGGCAAGATTGTACACTAACCGCAAGATCAGCATGGATTTGTGGTCGTTCCACAAAATTAGAGAAAGATGCGGAAACTTTTGTTGAAAAAAAAAAGTTGAATGTAGCGGAGTAAGAGTCACTTTTTTTTCCCATCAATCTACTCAAGAAAAAAAGTAAAAAAGTATGGTGCACTTAAACTACTTATAGAAGTAATTTTTTTCTAAAAACTTACTCAAGTTAATGTAAAGGAGTAAATGTAACTCATTACTACCCACCTCTGACTGTTATTAGACCCTTTGAACATTAGCACAATGTGATGTTGCTTACTGCCACTTAACTTTAAGCAGTCTTTAAACAATGTGTGAACTGTTCGGTCCTTATTTTTTAACGGCACTACATTCCCTGCCTTCATTTACCTTCCTTTGATGATTGTCAGAAATCCACCTCTTCTCTTGATATTCATTACAGAGAAGTAATCTTATGTCCTTTTTCCATCACTTTTTTTTGTGGGATGTATTTACATATGGTTTAACATCAGACATTATCATCTTGTGAACGGCACATATACTGTGAATGTAGAAACCGGGACGTTTCTAGGATTTTCAGTTAAGGGGGCTCAGCCCCCATAGATGTTTAACACATATTGGGCTTGTTCAGAATCAGTACTCAAAAGAGTCTTCCTGATCACACACACACACACACACACACACACACACACACACACACACACACACACACACACACACACACACACACACAGTTTACTGTATAAATCTTTTTTTATGTTCAAGTACAATCAGAAAAATATAACCAGAAAACAGCATATAACTTTAAACTTACATTGATTATATTGCTAAACAACATACCTATGAGGCTTGACAATGGTATAAACTGTGTGGATGCCAATAATGTCGAACATTTATCTGTTTATTCTTTGACAATACTGCTGCTTTTTGTTGGAAACTGGCAGTCATAAAAATTTGAAAAATATGTTCTGATGCAATGACTTCAACCAGTGTTGGGAACACAGTGTTCATGTGCATGAGAGGCTGCCCATGTTCTGTTCTTACCTGCTGCTCATTTGGAGACCTACAGTACTTCCATGTGACTCGAAAAAACTTCCATCTACAGTTAAATATAAATATTAAAACTTTGGTCATTGTGTTATATAGTTTAATTTAGTGTTTTAGTTTCATAAATAAGACAGTAGGTTCTATATTCAACCCCTTAAAATTTCAAAGCTACTAGGGTATTTATTCAAATTCATTAATATAGACAAATTAAACAAAGCATTTTTTAAATATCATTCTTTTTTTTCTATTCATTTAAAAGTAACCTTTTCTAAACCAAAGTGACAAACACCCTTCTCTAAGTTTAATAAAAGTCTAGGACATTATGTAATACAATACAATATTTATTACAAAAACAGGATCTTTGTAAATCACACTGCTATGGAGTTAAATCGAGAGCACTGAATGCTGTCTGTCACTGTTTTTAAATAATTTATGTGCATAACTCTATGGTAGTTAATGCCATATGCACTGTGCAATGTTTTATATAGACAGTTATGTTTTCCAGTTAAAAAAGCAACAGCATGATTGTTTTATAAAGTAGACTTTGGGTTCATAGAGTATGTTTTAAGGGCTTCATTTTCACTAGTGGAAACAGCTGGTGTGATGAGGGTGAACACAGGGAAAATTTAGTAACTAATTAATCGCTCATGACATTTTGTAAACTGTATTTATGAGAAAGGATTGCACTGATGCAGATATAACAATTTATCGAAAACACACACACCTTGGCTTAATCCTCGCTCTGTGATGGCAAATTGAAAACCATGCTGAAAGACGGGGAGGAGCCGAAGGAGCTGAAATCTCCCGCTGTTTTCATATAAAATTTAAAGCGGACAGGGGTGATCAGCAATTTGTGTAAAGTTTATGGAAAATTTTAGAGACGCCCATGGTAGGAACTAAGGATTATAGTATGAACTTGATATTTTTATAATCAGATACTGATAAAATTGTGTTCATAGGGAAAGTATGTTACAAATTATTTAGTGTTTACTCCCAAGCAGAACTAGCATGTACAGTCGTGGCCAAAAGTTTTGAGAATTACAAATATTGGAAATTGGAAAAGCGTTTATAAGTTTTTATCATAGCAATTTGCATATACTTTCGCGAGGCGGAGCGGAACGAGGTAAATCCGGTCGGAATGCAGAAGCGTAGGTCAAATACCGGGAGATCAGTCAATGTAGCGTCTAAGCCAAACCGTAAAGCGAGAGCCGTAGTCCAAAGAGGAAGCTTTAAATCGGTAACCGGGAAATCAAACAGCGAGACGACAATCCAAAACACATTAAACAAAAGCCGTAGTCAAAACAAGGAAGCGCGAGATCAAAGCCGGGAAATCAAACAACGAGGCGACAAATCCAAAACGGAGGGCGAGAGACGTGAAACGAGAAAACGAAATTACTTGGCAACGTGAAGACAGCAAAAACAAATACTCATAGTGTCCTGTTGGGGTGTTAAAAGCAGTCTTCCATTCGTCACCCTCCCGGATTCGGACGAGGTGGTATGCATTGCGTAGGTCTAGTTTAGTGTAAATCTTAGCTCCCTGGAGGAGTTCAAAGGCGGTCGCCATTAACGGAAGGGGATTTCGGTTCTTCACCGTGATCTCATTAAGGCCTCTATAATCGATGCACGGACGAAGGGAACCATCTTTTTTACCCACAAAAAAGAAGCCAGCCCCCGCTGGGGAGGAGGAAGGGCGAAGGGATTCTGAAATGTAGTGATTCATTGCCTCCCGTTCCCTGGGTGACAGAGAGTATAAACAGCCCTTAGGAGGCGTGGTGCCTGGGAGCAGGTTGATGGCGCAGTCATATGGTTGGTGGGGGGGCAGAGAGACAGCACGAGATTTGCTGAAGACCTCCTTGAGATCATGGTAATCTGAAGGGACATTGGTGAGATCTGGTGGTTCCTCCACAGACGCAGGACTGAGACAAGACGTGGCTGCAGCTCGCAAGCAGGTAGTAGCACATAACGGGTTCCAAGCTACGACTGTGCTCCTGATCCAATCGATTTGTGGGTTGTGACGGGTTAGCCAGGTCAGGCCTAGGACAACAGTGGCATGTGATCACTCCATCATAAACAGTGAAGTCCACTCTAAATGATTGCCCGAGACTCTTAGGCAGAGGAGGGGAGTTCTGTGGGTGATACCGTTGAGTGCCTGAACCTTAAGGTGGGTCTCCAAGGGGAGAGCGGGAATTACTAGAGCCTTGGCTGAAGCCGCGTCGATCAGATTGCGGTCTGAACCTGAATCAATCAATGCTTGAACCAGGTGGGTTTGTTGCTCGTGGATGAGGAGGACGGGAAGCAGACGGTGTTCATCTGGGAATTTTCCTGGAGTCACACCTTCCAGTCCTCGAAGCTGGAGTAGAGTGCGCCTCCTCTTTACAGGACAGTTCTTGAGTTGATGACAAGATCTCCAACAGTAGAAGCAGGCACCCTCCACTCGGTGGCGGCGTTCTTCAGGGGAGATACGGGTTCTGTCCAGTCGCATGGGTCCCTCCTGAAGGTTAGTTTGTGGGGAGGGGGGTGGTGGGAGGTCTCTGGGTGGTGACAGTCTGGCTGAACTTCGAAGGTGGAGGCGTGAATCCACTCGGCCAGCTAGATCCATGAGCTCTTGGAGTGACGAGGGAAGTTCATGGGAGATTAGCGCGTCCTGGAGTGTCTCAGTCAGTCCTTCGAAAAAGGTGTCACTCAGGGCCCAACCATTCCACCCACTGGAGAGAGCTAGGTTCTGGAACTCAATGGCGTAGTCATAGGGTGAGTGTGAGCCTTGGCGGAACTTTAACAACTTGTGACCTGCCTCCCTGCCATGACATGAGCAATCGAACATCCTCCTCATCTCCTTAGCAAAATCTTTGTAGTTGGAGCAGCAGGGGTCGTGAGCATCCTAGAGTGCAGTACTCCATTCCCGAGCTCGTCCTGAGAGGAGAGTTATCACGTACGCGACCTTTGAGTGTTCAGTGGAAAATGTGGATGGCTGGAGCTCAAATATCAGCGTGCACTGAGAGAGGAAGGATCGACAGGTGCCTGGATCTCCTTCATAGGTGGGAGGGGCGGGGAGCTGTGGTTCTCGTTGCATGCTGGAGCCCCCACTTTGCACTGGAGAGAGTTGGAGCTGTTGGAGCTGGGTTGTGACGTCACCGAGGGTTAGCTTTGTGTTGAGCAGCTCCTGCTGATGAGCTTCGAGGAGTGCACCTTGACTCTCCAGCGCCGATTTCATGCGGTCAATATCTGCTGGATTCATTTCGCTGGCTGGATTATTCTGTCGCGAGGCGGAGCGGAACGAGGTGAATCCAAGCGCAGATGAGCGACAGCAATGTTAAACAGGAGCGCGGTCGGAATGCGGAAGCGTAGGTCAAATACCGGGAGATCAGTCAACGTAGCGTCTAAGCCAAACTGTAAAGCGAGAGCCGTAGTCAAAAGAGGAAGCTTTAAATCGGTAACTGGGAAATCAAACAGCGAGATGACAATCCAAAACACGTTAAACAAAAGCCGAGAGACGTGAAACGAGAAAACGAAACTACTTGGCAACGTGAAGACAGCAAAAACAAAACGCGAGAAAATCGAAGCAGAAGATATTCAATAATCCAGCGATTTAAGCAGCGCACAGATAGCCTGGTGTCAGAGAGTGACAGCGTGGGAAAAAACAGGCTGACAGGTGTGGATCATGACATATACTCCAGAATGTTATGAAGAGTGAACAGATGAATTGCATAGTCTTTCATTGCCATGAAAATTAACTTAATCCCGAAAAAAAGCTTTCCACTGCATTTCATTGCTGTCATTAAAGGACCTGGTGAGATCATTTCAGTAATCGTCTTGTTAACTCAGGTGAGAATGTTGACGAGCACAAGGCTGGAGATCATTATGTCAGGCTGATTGGGTTAGAATGGCAGACTTGACATGTTAAAAGGAGGGTGATGCTTGAAATCATTGTTCTTTCATTGTTAACCATGGTGACTTACAAAGAAACGCGTGCAGCCATCATAGCGTTGCATAAAAATGGCTTCACAGGCAAGGATATTGTGGCTACTAAGATTGCACCTAAATCAACAATTTCTAGGATCATTAAGAACTTCAAGGAAAGAGGTTAAATTCTTGTTAAGAAGGCTTCATGGCATCCAAGAAAGTCCAGCAAGCGCCAGGATCGTCTCCTAAAGAGGATTCAGCTGTGGGATCGGAGAGCCACCAGTGCAGAGCTTGCTCAGGAATGGCAGCAGGCAGGTGTGAGCGCATCTGCACGCACAGTGAGGCGAAGACTTTTGGAAGATAGCCTGGTGTCAAGAAGGGCAGCAAAGAAACCACTTCTCTCAAAAAAAAAAAACCCACCAGGGACAGATTGATCTTCTGCAAAAAGTATGGCGAATGGTTCGCTGAGGACTGGGACAAAGTCATATTCTCGGATGAAGCCTCTTTCCAATTGTTTGGGGCATCTGGAAAAAGGCTTGTTTGCATCTGGAAAAAGGCAAGTCCTGGTCATGCCAACAGAAAAGCATCCTGAGACCATTCATGTGTTGCTTCTCATCCAAGGGAGTGGGGTCACTCACAATTTTGCCCCAAAACACAGCCATGAATAAAGAATGGTACCAAAACACCCTCCAACTGCAACTTCTTCCAACAATCCAACAACAGTTTGGTGAAGAACAATGCATTTTCCAGCATGATAGAGCACTGTGCCATAAGGCAAAAGTGATAACTAAGTGGCTCGGTGACCAAAACATTGAAATTTTGGGTCCATGGCCTGGAAACTGTTATGTGCTGGGCGATCCGGCCGTGTTCGATGGAAATCTGAAATGAGTTCTTGGTGTAGAATGTGTCGGGCCGGCACCCTTCCCAATCCACTAGATATTGGAGGGAACCCCCTCTCCTCCGGGAGTCTAGAAGTTGTTTGACTCTGAACGCGGGGGCGCTCTCAATCTCCACAGCCTCGGGGATTGCTGGTTCCGCTACACCCTCGTCCAGCGGCCCCCGGATAACTGGTCTGAGAAGAGAAATGTGGAAAACAGGGTGAATGCGTAAATGGGAGGGAAGCTGTAATTTAAAGGAAACTGGATTTACTTGAGATAGAATGGGGAAGGGACCTATATATCGAGGAGTGAGATTACGACAGGGAAGGTTAAGGTGAAGATCCCTCGAGAGCCATACCCTATCGCCTACCTGGAGCGGAGGACTTTCCCTTCGCCGTCTATCGGCATACCTTTTAAAACGATGAACTGCTTGAGAGATTCTTGTGTGCGCGTCCTCCCACACTTTCTCCGCTCTCTTAAACCACCGATCCACCATGGGTACCTTGGTGGGAGTGGTGTCCCAGGGACATAGCGGAGGTTGATGCCCAAGCACACATTGAAACGGCGTTAGGCCGGTTGCGGAGTGACGTAGCGAATTTTGCGCATATTCCGCCCAAATTAAGCAGTCTGCCCAGTCATGTTGTCGGCTGCTACAATATGCTCGAAGATATTTCACGAGTTCCTGGACAGTCCGCTCTGCCTGACCATTTGACTCGGGATGATAGCCCGACGTTAGACTAACAGTGGTCCCCAACTTCTGAAAGAATGCTTTCCAGACTCGGGCGAAAAAATTGGGGACCACGATCTGACACAATATCTTCGGGTATACCGTAGCAATGAAACACTGTTGAAAAAAGGGTTTCTGCCACTTGGAAGGCTGATGGAAGGGAGCTGAATGGGATGAATCTGCATCCCTTAGAGAAGCGATCTACTACCACAAGAATAGTCGTGTATCCCTTTGAAACTGGCAGGTCCGTGACAAAGTCCACAGAAAGGTGGGACCATGGTCTGTTGCTAAGAGCATTAATTTTCCAACTGGCAGGTGGCGAGGACTTTTCGTCGCCGCACAGATAGCGCAAGATAAAACAACTGTTCTTACCGTCTTCCGCATATCCGGCCACCAGAATTTTGGTTCTAGAAGCTTAAACGTACGAATTACTCCGGGATGTCCGGATGCAACACTAGTGTATGCTTGTATTGTCACTCGCTCTTGCAGTGGTTCCGGCACGTAGGTCCTCCCCGGAGGGCAGCGTCGCGGTGCAGGATGTGACCGTGCCGAGTCGAGGTCCCACATGATCGGAGCCACCACGAGAGACGAGGGCAGAATGGGCTCCGGTTCCGTAGTGCATTCGGGTACAGAATAATAACGCGACAACGCGTCCGCTTTTTTGTTTTTAGACCCGGGACGATATGTGATATGGAAGCGGAAGCGTGTAAAGAACAGCGCCCAGCGGGCTTGGCGAGGGTTTAATCTTTTTGCTTGCTGGGTGTACTCTAGGTTGCGGTGATCCGTGAGTACTACAAATGGATATTCAGCTCCCTCTGCCGCTTTAACTGCTAGCAGCTCTCAATTGCCGATATCATAGTTGCGCTCGGCAGGTGTTAATTTACGAGAGAAGAAAGCGCAGGGGTGGAGCTTCTCAGGGTCGCCTTGACGTTGTGACAGCACCGCTCCTATCCCCACCTCCGATGCATCTACCTCAACTAAAAAAGGCTTCATCGGGTCGGGTAATCTTAGGATTGGCGCAGTGGTAAACGCAGATTTGAGACGTTGAAACGCCCTGCGCGCTTCCGGGGGAAACTCGCGAAGGCGTTTCGGTTTCCCTTTTAATAGAGTAGTGAGTGGCGCTGCCACTGTACTGAAACCTTGAATAAATCGTCTATAGAAATTAGCGAACCCCAGGAAACTTTGTAGCGCCTTCACTGACTTAGGTTCCGGCCATTGTTGCACCGCCGCGACCTTGGTCGTCTCCATCTCAACCCCCTGTGGCCCTATGCGATAGCCGAGGAATGCAATTCGCATTTCTCTGCCTTCGCATAGAGCCCGTGTTTGCGTAGCCGGTGAAGGACGGTGGTTACATGTCGGACATGTTCAGAATATGACCGTGAGTATACCAAGATATCATCCAAGTAAACTATAACAAACCGGTTTAACATATCCCTAAACACGTCGTTCATGAACCCTGTGGACCTGCTGATGAGACCCTGCCGGAGAGCTTCGCTCACATATTCCTCCATAGCCCGGTTTCCTCCACGGACAATGGGTAAATGCGTGAGCTCGGCGGTGTTTTCCCCGGCAAAATCTCTATCGCGCAGTCCCACGGTCGGTGAGGGGGAAGTTGTGCTGCTGCCCTAATACTAAACACGTCTTTAAACCGTTCGTACTCTGATGGCACATTAATAGATACTAAGGCATGCAGGCTTTCAGTCGAGGTCGTTTGGACCGTCAATGTCGGTGGTGTACATGTTTTTGCGCATCTAGGTGCCCAGGATATGATGCGAGAATTCGCCCAATCGAAATTGGGATTGTGTAAGCTGACCCAGGGTAGACCCAGCATGACGGAATGATCAGACCGAGGGAGCACAAAGAATTTTAGTTCCTCAGCATGACTGGGAAAAGTTAGCCGAAGTGATGCGGATATGTGTTTAACAGGCGATTGTTTAAGACTTTGACCATTTAGAGCTTTGATCGCAATAGGGTATGGTAGCTTCGACATTGGAGCTCGCAGCGAGGAAAGAAGAGATGATGAAATAAAGTTTCCAGCCAACCCGGAATCTATAAGGGGAAAAACAAACAAAGAGTGATTATTATATGACAGTTGTGCTTTCAAACAAAAAGAGTGGTGAGTGCGAGGTGGAGTGAGGTGCGTTACTTTGAGTAACGGGCAGGTGGGCACTTTGTGTCCCCCCCCCCCCTCCTCGACAGTACAGGCAAAGCCCCGTCGAAATTTGCCGCTGTCTCTCCTGGGCTGTAAGGCGGGATGTGCCAACGTCCATAGGGTCCCCTGGTGGTCCTTCTCGCAGTTCCGTCGGGGGGGTGCTGAGGCTGGTGCGGCAGCTGTAATCCGGTCGCTTTACTGCGGCTTTCGGGGGGAGATGACGTTTTTGGCTGCGGAGGTGCTGATCCAGCCTGATCGCCAGTCCAATGCACTCGTCCAGGGACATCCCGGTGTCCCTGCAGGCGAGCTCGAGTTGCACCTCGGGTTATAATCCGTCTCGAAATCTGGCTAACAGGCTGCGATCACACCAGCCACTCTCCGCAGCCAGCACCCGAAACTTGATCGCGTAGTCTGCGACGGTGGCATTACCTTGCCGCAGCAGTTGTTGTTCCCCCAATTTTCCTTGATCCGGATGGTCGAATACGGTGCGGAAGTCAGCGAGAAACTGCTGATAACTGAACGCGGCGATCCCGCATGCGCTCCACACGGCTGTCGCCCAATCCATCGCCGAGCCTGTGAGCTGTTGCGTTACGAAATGTTTTGCAGGTCCGTCATGTCCGGATACTCCGCCAAACACAGCTCACAGGCCAGGAGTACTCAGGCCAGTACAGTACTCCGGGTTCCCGGTGTACCATTCCGGAGGGGTGGGGCGTGGTGGTGAGGGTGCGGGGCGCGGCCCAGGAGAGAAGGTTGGAGATCGTCCCTTCAGGTCATTGACAGCTCGAGCCAGGCTGTCGATCTCTTGTTGCTGTCCTTTAATGTAGTCTAACACGGGGGATTCTTCCTCTGGCAGGGGGGTTCCTGCTGCGTCCTAGAGGGCCTGTTCATCTGTTATTTCTATCTCAGAGGAAGTGGACGCAGAAGCAGGTTCCATTTTTAACTTGATTTATTTGTATTTTCTTTTCTCTTTTCCTTGTGTACTTAAGTTTAAAGAAAACAACCAAAACAGAATATCACTGTAACTTCTCCCCAGATAGGGTCTGCAGGTGGAAAAACAAAAGACAACAAAACTTAAACAGGCTCGTAGGCCAGCGGACCTTGTCCGGGGTGATGATTCCTCACCGTGAAAACAGACCCACACCTGCAGACACCGCTCAGTCCTGGGGGGAAAATAGAGAGGAGATATTGCACGTTCAGCATACATGAAAATACAAACAACACGGAAGGTGCACGACAGTGAACAGGCAAAGTGCTACGGGTTCGACCGGAATATATAGGTAGACACACGGGGGGTACACAGGTGCTCTTCATTAGTGTTAAAGTGTAGACAGTACACACATAGACACACTAGGTGGGGACAAAGCGTCAACTCAGTAATCCGGTGAGCTAGATCTTATATCCCCGTGCTGCGGTGGTACAGATGTTACAGAAACTCCCCAGATCTTAATCCCATTGAGAACTTGTGGTCAATCCTCAAGAGGCAGGTGGATAAACACAAACCCACTTATTCTGACAAACTCCAAGAAGTGATTATGAAAGAATGGTCCTGAAAAAGAAGGGCCAACACTGCAAATACTGACTCTTTGCATAAATGTCATGTCATTGTCGATAAAAGCCTTTGAAATGTATGAAGTGCTTGTAATTATATTTCAGTACATCACAGAAACAACAAAGATCTAAAAGCAGTTTAGCAGCACACTTTGTGAAATCTAATATTTGTGTCATTCTCAAAACATTTGGCCACTTCTGTAGTCTACCACCATTGGCCCCATGCCGAAGAAGTCTTCTGTGTCCTGTCTCATTGACTAACACCCTGTTGCACTCACAAACATCATCATGAAGTGCTTCCAGCGGCTCGTCATGAGACACATCAAGACCCTGCTGCACCCCTTACTGGACCTCCTGCAGTTCGCGTATCGTTCAAACCGTTCAACGGATGACGCCACACTCCACCTGGCACTCACACATCTTGACAAGAAAGACACTTACGTCAGAATGCTGTACATAGATTTCAATTCAGCATTTAATACAATCATCCCCCAAGACCTGATCGGGAAGCTGAACTTGTTGGGTCTGAGCACCTCCCTCTGTAACTGGATCCTGGACTTTCTTACCGAAAGATCTCAGGCAATGCGGATCGGGAGCTATACCTTCAGCACCACCACACTGAGCATTGGGGCCCCCCAGGGCTGCATGCTCAGTCCACTGCTGTTTACGCTGCTGATTCAAGATTGTGTAGCGACACACCGCTCCAATCATATCATCAAGTTCGCTGATGACACAACCGTTGTGGATCTCATCAGCAAGAATGACAAGTCGGCGTACAAAGAGGAAGTGCAGAGACATGGATCAATCACTCTCCACTCAGCATCTTCTGTGGAGATCGTCAAGAGCACAAAATTCCTGGGCGTCCACCTGCTCTCTGCATAAGAAATCCCAACAACGTCTTTTCTTCCTGAGAAGGCTGAGAAAGACACAGCTTCCACCACCAATCCTCACCACTGTCTGGTTTGGGAATTGTACCATATCGGACCACGATACCCATTTGTTGTGTTGTTAATTTATGTCGTTTGCATGTATGTAGCACCATGGTCCTGGAGGAACGTTGTTTCGTTTCACTGTGTACTGAACTGTATATGGTTGGAATGACAATAAAAGCCTACTTGACTAAACAAGACTGAGTAAAAAAATTTAAACTGGGTCACAAAGGCAAATAAATAACACAAATAAAGTAGCTGTATGACTAACTTGCTTGAAATAAACACAACATGGAAATGGTAAATGGTAATCTTTCTGATTGCCTTTTGATGTATACATGTCCGAGGTACAACTGAAATCGGCTGTGGTCTTCTATTTTTATTGTCCAGTAGGACAATAACCTAACTAACTGTGACTTATCTCTAGCTCCATGCACATTACTTCCTCAACTTCTTTTTATGTTGACTCTCATATAAAAGAATACAATTACCATAAATATATAGACAAAATGCATATTTATGAAAATACAGTGGATATGGATACAGCATAATTCATTCTGGAAATGTGCTCGTATATGCGCTGTGTATGTGTGTGTTTGTGTGCATATTCGCTATGTGTGTTTGTGTGAATTTAAAGTAAGAGGAGAGGATTCATTTTCAATGTGAGCTGGCGGTGAGGAGCGGCGAGGAGAAGCGCGGCAAGAGCGGCGAAGGGAGTTGAAATCAGCTTAACTTTAGAGTAATCAGCTATGACACGGTTGAGCGGCAACCAATTAAATGGGAGGTACTCCGCTTGAGAGGATTCCGCGGAAAGCAGATCTGTGAGGAGAGGAGGAGAAATCGAGGAGAGGTTGATTATTGCGGTAGCGGGTGTTTATTAATTATTGTTATTTTAATTAAAGCCAAAGTCTAGTAAGTGATTCTGAGATTATAATAATAAGAAATATAATATAATAAAAAAAATATATATATTAAATTAGACTACCATTCCACAATAAACAGAAGCCACACCATACAAATGCCTTATAATCTGTTAATTTCTACAATACTGTTCTTTCTATCAATAAATTTTTTGTTTTCTTCCACATTTTGCTCAGTCTCCACAAGATCAACAAGCTTGATTGCTTAGCGGCCCCTTTAAATACAAAAAAGGCATTGTATTTATGTCAGAGCGGCAACGAGCGGTGACAGGCGTCGGCGGCAGGGCGGCGAGAGAATTTGACGCTCTCGCTGCGTTCGGTGTGAACGCAGGGTAAGGGTTTTCTCATGTGAAAAATTAACAAGAAACATGTACAAACAAATAAAACAAACTAACCTGCACTTTACCTTTGAAAAGAATTGTGACAGAGCAGTGTCTCCATCAGTGTGTGTGTGTTTGTATGTCAAGTCAAGTCAAGTCAATTTTATTTATATAGCGCTTTTAACAATTGACATTATCGCAAAGCAGCTTTACACAATAAAAGAAGTAAGTTTGTATGCAATGTCCCTGATGAGCAAGCCGAGGGCGACGGTGGCAAGGAAAAACTCCCTGAGATGGTAATAGGAAGAAACCTTGAGAGGAACCAGACTCAACAGGGAACCCATCCTCATCTGGGTGATAACGGAGAGCAGGGATTGATCAGCATAATAATGTGTACTGGAAGTTCAGTATAACAGGAGATGTGTTTAAAATTAAAATTAAAAGGAGTCCAGTTTGTTCCTGGAGGCTCAGGTAGACTGTAGGAGATTCCAGTCCTGAGCTATCGAACAACTGAAGTCACAGGTCCCCAGAGCATCAATCGATGACAGGACAGTCTTCATGGAAACCATCCCCAGCCACCACACGAATCCAGGCAGACCACACGGGGCATCCATGCGACGAGATCTCCAACCAGAAGCAGTACCCCAGGACGGGTTAGACGGCTCCAGAGGGCAGAGGGGTCTGGATCACTTGCAAATCAGGAGTGACATGTATAGCTCGACAGAGAGACAGAGAGAGGGAGAGAGAGAGAGGGAGAGCAGAAGAGGAGAGAACAGAAAATAAGGAGAGATGGCAGTTAGAATGTATGTGTGTGTGTGTGTGCGTGTGTGTGTGTGTGTGTGTGTGTGTGTGTATATGAAGACCAGATAGGAGAACGGTTATGTGTGCAGGTGATAGTAGACACACTTAACGGAATCAGTGCAGACTGAGAGAGAGAGAAAATGGATCTTTAACCTGTCTAACGTGATTTGCTTTTGCTTTACATGTGCCTACACACGTGTTATAAACAATACACGCATACTGTACACACAAACACATACAAACACAAAATAAAAGATGCTTTACACGCACACACGTGGTAACAGTGACGCGATAGTATTCTGGTAGTAAAAGGTACCCACAATTCCGCAGCGCGGGAGAAAAAAAAAACATTGGCTCAGTTGTGATCACGTGACGCACCGTCAAAAAAAGAAGCACATGCGTGCTACATGATACTTGGTAATTTATTGAAAAATTTTACTCATTCTGTGGAATACTCGAAAACCGGGTATCCGAGGTTGGACTGTAATCTATAGTAAATCCAATACTTGGTATTGTCCATATTGTGGAAGTATTTATCTGGAAGTACAGTATGTATATTATCTGTAGCTTACTCCGGTGGAAGATACTAAGTTAGCTACAGATACTTCCTAAGGTGTTAGTTATGATACTGTAAGGTTTTCTGATGTTATGTGATCTTTGCCATGCCTATAAACCAACCCTCTTATAATACTTCCTATTGCTCATGTTCAGATGAATATACAGGTACAAAAAATAGCTTGTGTCCGCTTGAACCCTTTTGCCTAATGTGTTTTCTATTGTTCGTTGGTCTCATTATGATTTACATGTTAATGACTTACTCTATTGATGTATGGGACATACCTTATGCAGGGAACTGGCTTAAAACTTAAATATTCTCTCTTATATATAATAAACAGAGAACGTCTCAGGTTACTTTACTGTAACCCTGTTCCCTGAAAAAGCCAGAATGAGATGATGATGAAGCATGTGTGTATCAAACACGCCAAATTTTGGCTTATATAACCTCGGTCAGGTGACGTCATCTGATAAGGTGCACCTACAGGTTATAAATAGGAGTGAACTAGAAACATCCTCAGGTCAATTTTTGTCTAAAAGGACGTCTAGCCATGCTAGCAGTGCGGCATTGGAGCGGAGCATCTTGTTCCCGCTTTTTCAGGGAACAGGGTTACACAAAGTAACCTGAGACGGTTCCTTTTAAAAGCTACACTCTATGCTGCGTGAAAACGATATGGGAACAAGAATACCAACGCTGCCACACTGCAAGTGTCTGGACCCCCAGGTTGTGTACTGTGTGCGCAGAATAACGAAAGAGGTCTCAGACATCACTTTGGGATGCTGACTCGAGGACCCACGAACCTAGAGTAGCATGGACATCCAAACTATAAAATTTGACAAATGTTTGTGGACCTGCCGCATCACACGCTTGCTGCTCTTGCCAGAGCAATTGATGAGGCAACCCCCCTGGTCGAATGGGCCCTGATTCCTAGAGGCGATGTGTGACCACGTGCCTCGTAGGCTAGGGCAATAGCATCTCTCACCCAATGTGACAGTGCAGGATGCAGAATAGCTTTGACTAGCCCCAAGTAATGGCCATAAGAAAAACCATCTTAAGAGTCAGAAGCCTGACAGGCGCTGACTCTAGTGGTTCGAAAGGGGTGTCAATCAGACCTTCGAGCACAATAGCTAAGTCCCACAAAGGGACCGCCACTCTAGTGGGCGGCCTTAACTGTTTAGCTCCACGGATAAAACGGGCCACTAAAGGGTGCTTTCCCACAGAAACCCCATTGGTCAGAACATGACAAGCCGAAATAGCGGCTACACACGTTCTAAGAGTACTACAGATCTGGCCATTAGGAATGCCCGCTTTTTCCCCGTGAGATCCCGCAATTTGGCGCGCGACATGCCGCGAGATCCCTTAAGAAACATTCGGGTATTTAAATACATGTGCTGTGCTTCACTGAATATCCGCCAGATGGCGCATGGAAGGACTTTATCTAAAATCCAGACAAGTACAACGAAGAATTGTGTATAATTATTTAGCCTAAAACAATATTGTTTCCAATGCTGAAGCAAACATGAATTTTATTTTGTTTTACAATAATAATATTTTATGATTAATCTGCGTATATGTGCTTCATATTATGTTCATAATGATGAAAAGAGATGCCCTAAATTATGAGGTGCCGTATAGGGCTTAAATCAAACTTCACTCATGCACACACAAGTGAAACACTTGCATACACATATATGAAACAGTCACACATCTATATATACTACTAACTGCTCACCCAACTACATATGAAATGCGCACCTATGAGACGTGCGCACATATACACAAACTCTTCGTGCACATACACCTAGACGCGCGCACATATACAGTAATTAAGCGAATGTCAACATGTCTTTGTTAAAACGTAAAAATGTGTCGAGCACCATCAGAAGACATGAAGGAACAAATATAAACATGAAGTGCTTTGGGCTTTTTATAAAAATAATCATCTGACTTTTTTGCTGTTTGTGTTTAGCATTGAATAATTATTTCATCCATTATTTGACCACGGCTGGAAATAATAGCTGGAATGTGATTGTGGATTTATGACTGAAATAAAGCTGTTCATCGCCGTGCGTGAACCCGCGGCTCGTACTTTCACTTTACAAAAGGTGCAGACATATTAACCCCAGCAAGTCATCGCCTCTTGCAATAATGCAGATCAAACATACTACACCAGACCCTAAATAAAAAGGAATATTTAAGCATATACGCAAAATGTATTTCACTTAAATATTACAGACTAAAACAAGGAAAGTAGACGTGCGGTCCAAGAAGGAAACGGGTTTTGTTATTTTACAAAATGTGAATATATTCAGTAAATGTATGAATTACACTCAAAGTATCAAATCCAACTATGAAGTCTGGTTTAATTGATATCATTAAACATTTTATTTGTTTCTATTTATGTTTATGGTTTGCTGGTGAAATACATTTTAAGCAGAAACGTCTGCTCGGTCTTGTTCATTATTTTTAAACTCCTCAATTCTGCCAATTCCCCCATCAGTGAAACCGGTTTGATAAGTTCACACCTATCATGAATGAAAGCTGAGAAGAGGGATTACAGTAACTGGAGATCTGCATGTGTTCACCTCCGAGCGTGCAGTCACGTTGTATTCAACAAATAGACTAAAACAAAAATAAAATCATGTTTGCTTCAGCCTGGGAGACAATATTGTTTTAGGCTAACTTTATTAAAGATTATACACTTTCGTATTCTTTGTTGTACTTTGACTTTTTGCACACGCGTGTGTATCTTTAAATTTGAACAGAAAATAATAATGGGCTGGTAGGCAGGTTATTTTTTCATGTAACTTAAACGGTTGAATGAAGTTAAGTATACAGAATAAATTAATAATTGCGTTGGCTTTACATTTGAGAACTCTTCTTCATTGTATATACTACCATATCATACATGCGTGTCTAATACTGTTTTATTCATATTTTACATTACATGCAGTATGTAATTTACTTACAATTGTACTTTTAAAATGTTACCTATATGCAGGACTTTAGATGGGTAAACGAAATTGGATTATGTGAGAGTGCTTGTGATACGCACGGGAAGACCTTTCCGTTTGGAGATGGCGTGAGATTATTAATTATGCGACCTGCATCGTTACAAATACTTTGTGTAATTCACAAATTTACTGAATATGTTCAGATTTTGTAAAATAACGACAACGGTTTTGTATGAACTGAAGCTCAGCACGTCTTCTTTTCTAGTTTTAATCAGTAATATTTAAGTGAAATATATTTAGCGTATTTGCCTAAATATTCCTTTTTAAGGACAGGTGTATTACGAAGTGAAGACCTGTTGTTCAGTTAGTGTTAACTATGCGGATGTCCTGATTCGTGAATATGACAAAATATCTTCGTTAAAACGTAAAAATGTGTCGACATTGAGCACCATCACAAGACACGAATGAACAAAAAATCTATATATTTTTGTAAATATTTTTATATGTACATGAAGTGCTTTGGGCTTTTTATAATAATAAACATAATGTTTCCTTGCTGTTTGTGTCCAGCATTTCATCCATTATTTGACCATGGCTGGAAATAATAGCTGGAATGTGGATTTTATGTGAATTTATGACTGAAATAAAGCTGTTCATCGCCATGCGCAAACCCCGATTTGTCCGTAAACTTTCACTTTACAAAAGGCAGCATTTTGATCAAAAGGCTGATAAACCCGTTCGATCTATCGATTAAAATGGCAGAAAGTCATTGCGTCTTGCAATAATCCAGATCAAACACAATACACATGTCCATAAATAAAAAGGAATATTTAAGCATATATGCAAAATACATTTCACTTATTATTTCACAATATTACAGATTAAAACAAGGAAAGAAGACGTGCTGAGCTCCAGTACAATGTGCTGGCGAAATATATTTTAGGCAGAGACGTCTGCTCGGTCTTGTTAATTCTTTTTAAACCCCTCAATTCTGCCAATTCCCCCATCAGTGAAACCGGTTTGATAACTTCACACCTATTGTGAATGAAAGGTGAGAAGAGTGATTACAGTAACTGGGGGTCTGCATGTGTTCACCTCGTAGCGCGTTGTATTCAGCGAGAAGACTAAAACAAAAACAAAATAATGTTTGCTTCAGCATTGGAGACAATATTGTTTTAGGCCAACTTTTAATAAAAATGATACATTTTTCTATTCTTTGTTTTACTTCGTCTTTTTGCAAACGCATGTGCATCTTTAAATTTGAACAGAAAATAATAGTCAAGTCAAGTCAAGTCAATTTAATTTATATAGCGCTTTTAACAATTGACATTGTCGCAAAGCAGCTTTACACAATAAAAAGAAGTAAGTTTGTATGCAATGTGTATGAATCAAAATGATAAGATTGTCCCTGATGAGCAAGCCGAGGGCGACGGTGGCAAGGAAAAACTCCCTGAGATGGCAATAGGAAGAAACCTTGAGAGGAACCAGACTCAACAGGGAACCCATCCTCATCTGGGTGATAACGGAGAGCAGGGATTGCTCAGCATAATAATGTGTACTGGAAGTTCAGTGTAACAGGAGATGTGTTAAAATTAAAATTAAAATTAAAAGGAGTCCAGTTTGTTCCTGGAGGCTCAGGTAGACTGTAGGAGATTCCAGTCCTGAGCTATCGAACAACTGAAGTCAATAGTGGGCTGGCAGGCACGTTGTTTTTTCATGTAACTTAAACGGCTGAATGAAGTTAAATATACACAATAAATTAATAATTGTGTTTGCTTTACATTTGAGCACTCATGTGTAAATAGCTTTTTCATTGTATATACTCCCATACCATATATGTGTGTCTAATACTGTTTTATTCATATTTTACATTACATGCAGTTTGCCATTTACTTGCAATTGTACTTTTAAAATATAACCTACGTATCTACAGTATAAGCATATTTAACTACTTCAGCGGTGAATGGGAAATTTGGTCTGGCTTTTAGATTAAGACCTTATTTGATATAATTGTATTATTTAATTAATTATATTCTTAATAAGAAATACAATTCTTATTCTCTATATTCTTGTCGAATATAGTCCTTCAGAGCAAACACGGTGTCTGAAGATTCTGCTGAATCTCCTGTCACCTTTCATTTAAGATATGAGTGAATTTATGAAACTGGGTGCGCTGTTGGCAAATACTGTAGGGGGTTTTAGATGAATTAACAAGAGAGTGCGGACGGCTCTGCCTAAATTTTATTTCCCCAGCAAATGAAATCAGACTTCATAGTTGGAGTTGATACTTTGAGTGTAATTCATGATTGACCTGTATATGAACTTGATAACTAGCGAATGCTTTAGTAAAGGGCTCTAAAACAGCGGCAATATGAATGACAATGGAATATTACAGAACGTGCGAGTTGACGCCCATGCACCTTGACGCACAGTAAAATGTTGGATTTGAATTAAAATGCCACACATTTCACACACACACACACACACACACACACACACACACACACACACACACACACACACATATATAAATATATATTGGGCTTTTAAATAAAAATCCAACATTTTAACACATTAAGGATATTCGTGTTTAATTAAATGATTAAATCCTCGTGTTCCAGTGTTTATGCAGTAATTTGGTCATGTTCACACATGGGGTGACAATATAATGATTCATTATTTATTATTATGCTTACTTACTCAGAGATATTCAGTTTGATGCAGATTGGCACATGACCAAATGGTACCTTTACTACCATTTAAAACTATTATATGAAGTGGTGCAGAAGTGTATAGTAAACCGAAAAGATAAACACAGAAAAGATGGACTGCTATTTATTTAATTATCATTTTAAATATTTATCAACAACATCCATCCATCAATGCAGTATGTCTGCATTTTAATCGATAAATCGCATGCGTTTATTACTTTTGAAAGTGAAACTGCGAGCCACAGGTTTGAAATGAATTGTAGCTTAATTTTAAAGCACGATTTAGGGCATCTCATTTCATTATTATAAACATAATTTATGAATTACACTTGAACGGGCAGTAGAGCTCTGATTAGACTACATACAGTAGGAAATAGGCTCAACATCTTTGAGCCCAAGCCTCATTTAAATAAAAAAAATGAATTAACAAATATTGTAAGTAAACAACAGTAGCACAAGTTTAGAAAAAAATATTTAGACTCTAAATAGATGCCGAATAATTTTTTAAGGTGTGCCAGCTGGCACTATTCTTATATTGCTCTTTGTCAGGGTAAATCGTTCAGTGACAACCCCGTAAAATTCCATGTACTGTAAATAGGAAGTCTGAGAATTTATTTACCATAAGCTTTGTTGTATTGTTTTTACACAACCTATGATTTCACCTATGCTATTTTACAAATGGAATATTTTTATGTTACACTCTTAAAACTGCTGGGTTAAAGTGCTGGGTTATTTTATCTATTTATTATTATTTAGTATATTGCCTGTTAGAAATAGCCCAAGTGAAATTAATCCACTATTATAACTACTGCAGAGATAGTTAATCAGCGGTAATTTTCACTACTACTATTAATGATAATAATACTGAATGGAGAAAGCACAGTCAAAGAAGAATCATCATTGAGAAGAAAGTGAAGAATAAATACATATCAGTATTTAAAGTTTGAGCTCGACACGTTCATGAGCTCTGTCACTTGTTATCAATGGGCGCATAGGTTAGGGTTAGAGAGAGAACAGCATTTTCACAGCTTCCCGCGAGCTGCCGCGAAAGCGCGCGGTATCCCTTTTCAAGAAACGTGCATTCTTAATAGCCAGATCTGTAGGTGTGGCGACGGGCTTTCAGCCAGTGCACGTAATAATAAAAAAGCTCCTCGCTCGGCTAGGAAAAGCCCTCACCAAGGCACGGGAAAAAACAGCTTTAACAATGAGACATTCCAAAAAGGGGCGGGGCGCGACCACTCACTGGCATTGCCCACAGGAAACAATCTACCCTCCACCTGTCAACCTGTCGAGATGAAGGGACCCAGACGGCGCATGCCGGTGAGGGGGAGATGTAATGTGAATTATTTCTATGACGGTTTTTTTCTTTGTTATTCTCTAGAGTCTGACACCAGTGAGAATTCCACACGGCCGCCGATAAGAAGGGGACAGCGTTCTCGTGCACCTGACTCCCCTCCACGCCGTGCCGCCGCACTACCTTCCACTACGTGCCGAAGTGACACGTCTGACCTCGGTTCACCGTCCACCGGTTGGGTGTTCTGCTCACGCTCCCCTTCCTGCCCACTCTTTTCCTTTGTTTTCAGAAGAATAGAGAAAAGTGAGTGTGTGCCCCCCTTTTGTTTAAATAAAAGTGCACCTGGTTTCACTGCATTTGTGCTTCTGTGTGTCCGTAACTCAGAGCCCCCTACGAAGGCTCGACAACTGGTGGAGAATGCGTGCCAAAAATACAGACACGAGGGCCGACGCCCCCTGGAGCACTACCTCAGACACCTGTTGAAGACTAGCATCCAACAGCAGACAGTGCTACAACAGCTCACACAGGGCCTCCAGAAGGCAACTGCGGAGCTCACCAGGATACAGCAGCATGGAGGATGAGACGTGCCCCTCCATGACCCATGAAGAGAGGCCCAGCACTTATTAACAAAACTTACACCACACGATGATGAGCGAACTGCAGAACTGGATCCTGGTCCATCCTGGTTCCCCTTCTTACAGGGGAGGCTCAACGAGCCTACTTCGCCCAGGAGGACTATGAAATATTAAAGGTCGAAATCTTAGCACGCTGTGGACTATTCAGTACCCAAGCAGCTCTGGAATTTCACCGCTGGGCATATGATTCCCAAACCCACTACGCGCACAGCTAGATCATCTGCACAAGATTGCCACCCGGTGGCTACAGCCTGAACTGCTGGCGGCAAAAGAAGTCACAGAAAGGGTGGTAATGGACAAGATTATACGCGCTTGACCTCGAGAGGAAAGAAAAGCGGTAGGCATGCGAGCTCCGTTCTCCCTCCACGAAATGACTGAGGCGCTTGAGTGTGCACTAGCCACGCTCTCTTTGGGGCCAGAAAGAAAACATTTCCCCGAGAAGAGCCCCCCTCGCTACATACCACCTCCATGGTGCGAGAATTCCCCCGAAATGCCCTAGGATGAGCCGATGCCCACTAAACCGGAGCGCACTCGATCCTCATCCTCATGAGGTCTCTGGGCGGACAGCCGCCGAGTAGAGAACAGCTTCCCCGCGCCCACTCATTGGGTGTGTGTCGGGGGGACTCCCCTGCCAGCCCTAATCAACATGGGGAGTGCCATCACTCTAGCGCGTCCCTCCATTGTCCCAGCTGGAGCACAACCCTGCAAGGCCCTCCTGATCACCTGCGCGCTTCACAGTAGAGAACCAAAAAGGGAAATATTCCATTGTGGCTGGGATTATGCCTACTCTCCCCCTGTTCCCCTTCTCTTAGGCAGGAATTGGCCTGGAAAGAAAGAGAAAAGAGACCGCAGAAATAAGCCTAAGCTGAAAAAGAGGACGGCCCGGCCAGCATGGCTCACGCAAACTGCCGTGGAGGAAGCAGACGCAGAGGAAGGTGAGCCGACCTTGCATACTAATCTCTTTCTCCCCCTGTCTCAGCAAGTGCAGAGGCGGCAACTTTGCTCAGCTCCAGCGTGAAGAAGCGCGCCTCAAACATTGTTGGGGCCAGCTGCGGCAGATAGAAGGAAAGAGCAAAAACGGTGGAGGAGTGCCGCCGGCATCCTATTTTCTGATAAAAAATGTGCTACTATACTACCACACAGATAGGAGAGAAGAGCCCGTTGACTTACTAGTCATTCCACAGGGAAAAGTCGACACTGTCATGCACCTCACACAGGCGCACCCACTCGGAAGACATTTTGGAGAAAAAATACTATCTCAAAAATAAAGGACAGGTTCCACTGGCCGGGACTCAACCCCAAGGTGAAAAATTTCTGCCAGCAATGCCCAGAATGTCAAAAAACGGTGCCAAGAAAACCGGCCCCTGCCCCTCTAATTCCCCTGCCCATAATCAGCATCCCCTTTGAGTGAATAGGGATAGACATTTTTTCAGCCCACTTCTGAGATCGGCAAAAGGATATGAATACATACTGGTTGTTGTGGATAATTCCACGCGTTATCCAGAAGCAGTCCCACTACGGAAGGCAATGTCAAAAAACATAGCAAAAGAGTTCGTATTGCTCTTCACTCGGGCGGGCCTTCCAAAGGAGATACTAACTGACCAAGGCACGCCATTCATGTCCCGACTAATGGCAGACATTTGTCGGCTGCTGCAGATCAAACAGGTACGCACATCCTCCCCAGCGCTAACTGCAAATTCCTCGCGCGTTGGCAGGGACCATATACAGTCATGGAGCACGTCAGTCCTGTGAACTACCGCCTGCAGCAGCCTGGTAAGAGAAAGTGCACTGAACTATACCACATAAATATGCTTAAAAGGTGGATTGAATTGAAAATACAATGAGAAATTGTATTCCGCACTGAACAGGGACACTGGCAGTACCAAGTCCTCCCCTGTGGACTCCACGGAGCCCCCGCCACCTTCCAGCATCTGATGGACATCATGTTTCGCCACCACCGGCCATACACAGCAGCATATCTAGACGATGTAATCATCCACTCGGGCGACTGGGACGAGCACCTACACCATCTTCAAGAGGTATTACAAAAAAAAAATGCCACCTGGGGCTGACCGAAGCACAGTACCTGGGGTACCGAATAGGCCGAGGCCTCCTTAAACCGCAAGAAAAAAAGGTTGAGGCGGTCCGTAAGTACCTCCAACATAAAAAAAACAGGTACGTGCTTTATTGGGACTAGCAAGTTATTGCAGAAGATTCGTGCCTAACTTCTCTATTGCAGCACCCATCACAAACCTAGAACATAGAACATTTTAAATCTGAATTTCCTGAGATAGCGGTTCAAGCCGCAAAGATCTAAAATTGGACGCAGCCCCCCGTCTTTCTTGGAAACCAAGAAATACCGACTGTAGTAGCCTGACTCTCTGTCTAGGAGGGGAACATGTTCTATGGCCCCTTTACCCAGCAAAGTCTGTAATTCCTGAACCAACAGATGTGCTCATTCTGGTTTCACGGAAGTGGAGACCACGTCGTTGAAACGCGGAGGACGATGTGCAAACTGAATCCGGTAGGCTCTCTCTACAGTCCTTCGTACCCAAGGAGATATGCCTGGCAGTAGTTTCAGGACTTCAGGACTGCAGAGAGGAAGGTTCTCAGGTCCGATCTTTTTGAGGCAGATTGAGAAGAGCGACGAGCCCCACCCCAGTCTTTACGAGGGTGTGTCCGGCTGGTCACGCTCTCCCTCTGCGCCTCACATCTTGTGATTAGATTAGATTAGATTAGATTCAACTTTATTGTTATTGTACATAGTTACAAGGCAACGAAATGCAGTTAGCATCTAACCAGAAGTGCAAGTTAGCAGTGCAATATAAACATATATACAGATCTATAAAACTTATATGATAAAAGTAAGGTCTATGTATAAATTGTATTACAGAAAGAATATATATATATATATATATATATATATATATATATATATATATATATATATATATATATATATACAGTGTAAAGTGAGCAAAGATGGATAAATTAATGTACAGAATAATTGTAAATCTACAGATATGTCTAATTATAAATATGTGGAATAAAGATATACAGAAACTATATATAGGTGAATTTTCATTATGTGCACTAGTATGAATATACATATGAATAAATATGAGTAATTTAGCCGTTGGATGGAAATGCAGAGTATACCTATACACACATCTACATATATGAATATACACATATTAGTATACAGTCCATCTGCAGACTGTACAAATGAATAAACAGGAAGTATTTACAGAGGTATTAAACAGGAATGTTGGGTTATCAGTGATGGTGGTACCGTCCATGTAAGGGGGTCAGTGAAGTTGTGTTCAATAAGGTAACCACTGTGGGGTAAAAACTGTTCCTCAGCCTGCTGCTATTGGCTTTTAGGCATCTGAGCCTTTTTCCAGAGGGAAGGAGAGAAAACAGTTCATGTGCAGGGTGAGAGGTGTCCTTCACAATGCCTCGTGCTCTACGGAGACACCTCTTCTTGTAGACTTCCTCAATGACAGGAAGTGGGGTACCAATGATGCGCTGGGCGGATTTTACCACCCTTTGGATGGATTTACGGTCCGAGACAGAGCAGTTACCATACCAGACTGTAATACAGCTGGTTAGGATGCTCTCTACTGCACAACGGTAGAAATTGTTCATTATGTCTTTAGAAAGGTGATTCTTCCTTAGTAGTCTCAGGAAGAAGAGGCGCTGGGAAGCTTTCTTGAGGAGACTGATGGTATTAATGGACCAAGTTAAATCCTCAGAAATGTGTATCCCCAGGAACTTGAAGTTTGTAACACGTTCGACCATTGTCCCGTTGATGTAGACAGGGGAGTGTGTGTTACCTCTTCTCCTTCTAAAGTCCACAATGAGTTCCTTGGTCTTACTGGTGTTCAGGAGCAAGTGGAGCAGCACAACACTCGGCCAAGTGCTTTACCTCTGCCCTGTAGTTAGTCTCATCGTTGTCATTGATGACAGGTTTTTCTTTCCCGACTCTTGAGCACGGCGGGAAAGAAACCTCCCAAAAGCCTGTTCATATAATTTCGCCTCCTGAAACCTAGTGGAGACGGAATTAACAGCGTCGCCTAAAAGGGCGGAAGGTGGACAAGGAGGACAGCACCATCCTTATCCTTGATGCCCGTGAGGTTCAGCCACAGATGTCTCTCCGTGGACACCATGGCAGCCATAGAACGGCCAATAGCACGGGCCGTCTGCTTGGTTGCACAGAAAGACAGGTCTGTGGCTCGCCGTAGCTCTGAGAATGCCCTCTCATCAATGGACGGGCCAGTGCTCAAGTCTTTCAGCAGGTCAGCCTGGTAGGCTTGCAAAACCGCCATGGTGTGCAGTGTAGCACCAGTTTGACCCGTTGCCTGAAAAGCTTGTCAATCTATGTGGGGAGTGTGGGCTTTTTCAGGGAGGATGATGTCCCAGGAGAGATATAACCCACAAGCATCTCTTCTATCTGGAGCATCGTCATATAACCACGCATTTCGCATTAACGATATTCGAATAAGTCAAAAGGACGTGAGGATGTTTCCGGTTCACTCCTATTTAGAACCTGCAGGTGCACCTTATCAGATGACGTCACCTGAACGAGGTTGTATAAGCCAAAATTTGGCGTGTTTGATACACACATGCTTCACAACCGGCTGAACAAAGACATGTTCCCATAGCGTTTTCAGGCAGCATCGGGTGTAGTTTTTGAAAGGGAACTTTCAAAAGCTACACACACATGATGCATGTATGTACAGTATGTCTCTCTCACTCTGGTAAGAGTAGCAAGGTGTGGTGGATGCATCAAGCAATAATTCATCCTGTGTTTAATTTTAAACGTAACAATTTGGGTTACACCTAACAGTTACCTTTGGCATAGCTGAAAAGGTTAAGTTTGCTGGTTGACAATTACAACAACAAAAAATCTTTTTGTGTTTGTCTTGTTAATGCAGTTAGACCAGAGAATCAACTTCCCAGTAAACTGTGGCATCAATTTTGTGTTGCACATTTAATGTAATTGTGGAAAGGTCTAGTAAGCCAAGAGCTTGTGCAAGGGATGACCCGATTTAAAAAAAAAGGTCAAATAAACTCAACTATGCTATCCCTATCATTGGTTTGACTCTGTTTTATGATATGATTGACACCATGCGTATCGGGGTTGGTGGGGGATGACAGCAAATCCAATACTTTGTAATGTCTGTCTTGACATATTGTTTTTTATCAAAAATAATACTATTAACAAATCTTTGTGTTTTGCCTGTTCAGGTGGTTAGACCAGATAATCAACTTTTTCAACTGTTACCTCAATTTTGTCTTGCACAATGAGCGTTTTCATTTAGCAGTGTACACTGAGTAATGATTTTGTCGTCCTCTACCAACGTCTGTACACAAAAGCAATAATAAAAACCGTAAAGTACCGTATATAATAAAATTTCCCCAAAATGAAAACGACTTTTAAAAACTAGGTATAAAAAAATAAGTACACCATGCAGTATAATTCATTGCCAGGTTCCAGAACCATCTTCTGCAACAAGAACTTGAAGGAAAATGTTCTTTTTAGATGTTTACCACACTCTCATATCTTTTAGTTGAAATTTTGGCCATCATGTCTTTACAACATTGCTTAATTGTATAGATGTTTGACGGCATTAGTTTAGGCACAGCTTTATTACTATTATGGCTTTACTATTTTGGAGTTGTCTTAAATATCCTTTAAAAATATCTGTTTTTCCAGATTTCTATGAAAAATATTAGTTTTAGGCATTCACGAGAGGGTACTTTCAGTGTGTAGCTTTAGAGGTTTGTTCCTTACCAGTTTGTATAAACTGTCAAAAGAAAAAAAAAATTTAACTTTTATATGACTTTTCAGTTAGGTTAAGGACAGATACTGTAGCTCTCAAAGTCTGGACTCAGTTTGTTTTGTTTGCTTATAGTTATCTGTCTCGTTTTGTTAATTTTCTTCCTACTCATGTACCATTTCTACCATAACAATAATGATAGGGTGAAGAGGAAAACTTAGTAATGAAGTGGTTAACTTAGTTTTCACATCAGTGCTAATAATATCTTGTGCCATCCAGGGCGCCTTTCAGGGTCTTAAATATAATCAAGATTAAATTAATATTTTTTGTGTATCTTACTTTTTCTCCTCATTTGTTAATTTGACTGACAAACATAATAAAAATCACCTGCTCATAGTGGGTCTTTGTCTGAGATGTAGCTTTAGAGTTTTTTGGGGGGGTATTTTTTTGAGCATTGGATAGTTTGATCTTAGAATGCGTTGGGCTGTTTATTCTTGAGAAGATTTGCAACTGTCTTGAATGCTTGTGAATAATCTTTCTCATTGTAGAATGTTATATTGTAAAATTTTATAAGCATTTTCAGATTGATGTGCAACAACAATTGCTTTTCTAAGAACATTGCATATGTCTTTCCCATTTGGCATTGTGTTAACTCCAGACCAGCAAACTGCCAAAAGCTCTGCTTTTATAGAACCTGCTGATGATCAGTTAATCAGTTAATGGCTGCAGCCTGGCTCTTAAATCCTATGATGTCTTTGTTTCTTTTCATCCAATAGATAAAAGTTGTTGTAAAACAGTGAAACAAACTAATATTAAGACACACTATGATCAGAAAAAAACAACAACAACAACCCCCCCAAAAAAACGATGATTTTCTGTATAAATTTATCATAAAATGTGATCTGATCCTTTTGTCAAGAGTATTGACCATTATAATGTGCCTAAAAATAACACACAAAAAAATCTGATCTTTCATTGAGAACAACCATAAAAGCCTCATAGTGCTGGTGGAAAAAGTATGTGAATCTTTGAGCTAATTGTAGTCATGTGTTAGCATACCTGGACTCTCTTGTACAATATAACAGATGTCTGTGTTTCCTTCCGGCTCTGCCTGTTAGTCATGCTGTCATAGTTAGTCCTGCCAGAGTCCGTGCTTGCACTCGAGTGTTTGTGTCTGGAGACGGTTCCATTTTCCCAGGAAGGCAGTCCTGGCATTGGCTGATGCAGAAATCCATAGTTTGGGACTGCAGTCGTTCCATAGGTTGGACTGAAATTTCCTACATTCTACCTGAGCCTTCAGTAACAAACTGGACTCCATAATAACTTAATGACATCACCTGTTGCATTGAACCTCCAGCTGCCTAACACACAGAATGAATGTAAAACAATTCCTCCAATCCGTTATCACCTGGTGAGGATGGATTTCCTTGTTTAAAACACCCTGAAATGGCAGTAGGAAAAATACTGCCATCTGAGGTAGTTTGTCCTTGCCAAATCAGGGACTTGCTCATCAGGGACAATCTGTTTATTTTGATTCATACACATTTTCTCACATTTCCATAATTTTCTTTTGATTCTTTAAAGCTGCATTGTGACAATGACCATTGTTAAAAGCACTATAACAATAGAAATGTAATTAAATAGTTAATAAAATTAGTTGGGTGGACTTCCATTAGCAGCCACATGGAGTAGATGTGGAAAACAGAGGCTCCTATCAATACTATATCCATTTCTGATTGCCAAATGTATTTCTTAGGGTATTATACTTTTATACTTTTCCCCACAGTCACCTAATTCTGACCTACTATGGCTACTAGAAGTGTTAAAACTGGGAAAAAAGATGCCACTCCGACAGCTCTAACAGTCAAGGCTATCTCTGCTGTTGAATAAACACTGTAAAGCGTTTGTGGCAGAATTTAAATCCTTGTTTAGTTTACTAGAAACTAAACTCTAGCTAATACAAGCCAAAGTGGAGAACAATGGCCAGCGCTTACCCTCATTAGAGCTCGCTACAGAGGACCTGAGCTGAGTAAATGAGTTGGAAAAGATCTGCTCCGGTCTTCTGGAAAACAACTCTAAGTTAACGGCCAAAGTCGTAGACCTAGAAGACTGGAGCAGAAGACAAATGTGCGTATCAGAAGCTACTGAAAGTGGACTCCCTACCGAGTTCTTTCCTAAATTTTACCTGCATTCAGGACAGAGACCTCAGCCGATCATTCTTCATGTACACTGGTACCAGGTTAAAGACCTTCTAATTCAGGAGGCACGGCGGAGAAGGAAGCTAGAATATATCACAGTCAGCAGAACTGTATCATGGAAGGTTACGCTCCCGAAGTTTCAACCACAGATATATATGATCATCCTCCAGTTGTTATGTCTATAACCTTCCATGATCTTCCTTCAATTAAAAAATGTTGATGCTTTAATTTATCCTTACAGGCAGATGGTCATTTTATGAAATTTCTGGAAGACCAGATTTTCTTAAAAACAAATAAAACACCTGATGCGTCACGTTTAACTGTTTGAGATGCTTTGAAAGCTCACCTTAGAGGACAAATAATTTCATGCACTGCAAATATATATATATAAAAAAAGGCATATAAAGACAAAAAAATTTGGGTGGCCACATTAAAGAAATAGATAAACAATATGCTCTATTTAAAAATTCTGATTTGTATAAAAAAGCATGTAGAATTGCAAACTAAACTTGACTTTATTTGACCTCAGCAAATTATTAATCACATTAGTAATTGAACACCAATTATTAAGGAGTAGGAGCCAATTTTCATTCATGTTGACAAATCCAGGAAATTGTTAGCTAATCAGTTAAGTTCAAGTAAGCTTTTATTGTCATTTCAACCGTATACAGTTTAGTACACATTGAAACAAAACAACGTTCCTCCAGGACAAAGGTGCTACATACAACATAAATTAACAACATAAATTAACAAAAGCTAACTATCTAACTAAGAAACCTAATTAACTCACTAGCTGAGACAAGACAGAGATAAGACAACATAAATGAAACAACATAATTTAACAAAAAACTAACTAGCTAACTTAGAAACTTAATTAGCTGGCTATCTGAGACAAGACCTGACATTTTAAGTTAACAGAGAACTATCTAAATTTTATACAAAAGAGACATCATAAAGTGCACGTGCAAATGTGCAAACAAGAGCGACAAAGTGACAACATGACATATCAATACTTTGTGGTAATGAGGTAATGAGTTGAGGAAGTGGGAGAAGAAACAGTAAGCAGTAAACGTTAGCAATCGGTAGCAGTAGCAACCAAGATAAAAACAGTTTGTGCAAATTAGCAAGTAGTGGATGTTGATCAGTGTGTTTGCACGTGTTGATTTATCAGTCTAGTCTCAATGTTTTAAGGTAGTTGAGTTAATCTGAGTGTTATTGTGTGTGTATGTTTATCAGTCCAGTCCCTTTTTGTTAAGGAGACGGATGGCTTGTGGAAAGATGTTTGCCCGAATGCATCTGTACCCTTTTCCAGTTGGTTTTGCGGATTCAGCATGTGGTGTACATGTCCTTGACAGAGGGAAGAGAGGCCCCAATGATCTTCTCTGCTGTCCTCACTATCCACTGTAGGGTCTTGCGGTACAAGATGGAACAATTCTCAAACCAGACAGTGATGCAGCTGTTCAGGATGCTCTCGATAGTCCTCTGTAAAAGGTGGTAAGGATCGGTGGTGGAAGCTGAGCCTTCCTCAGTTTTCTCAAGGAAAAAAGATGCTGTTGGGCTTAATTGTGCAAGGAGCTTGTGTTGAGATGAGGTTCTTCTTCAGGTGGACACCCAGGAATTTGGTGCTCCACAGTGGAGCCGTTGATACTCAGTGGAGAGTGGTCGCTCTGTGCCCAACAAGATCAGCTTCCCGATCAGGGGTTAGGGGATGATGGTGTAGGGCAGGGGTAGCTCAGTGGTTAAGGCATTGGACTACGGTTCAGAAGATCCCAGGTTCAAACCTCACAACCACCAAGTTGCCACTGTTGGGCCCTTGAGCAAGGCCCTTAACCCTCAACTGCTCAGATGGAATGAGATAAAAATGTAAGTTGCTCTGGATAAGGGCGTCTGCCAAATGCCTAGATGTGTTGAATGCCAAGCTGAAATCTCCGTAGAGCATTCATACATAGTTGTTCTACTTATCTAGGTGTCTAGGTATATCTTGTCTAGATGTGTGAGGGCCAGATGGATTGTGGTGGAGATGGCTTGAATGGTTAGGACAATACACAAACTGTAGTGTGTCCAGTGTGGGGGGCAGCAGGGTCTTGATGTGTCTCAGGATGAGGCACTCAAAGCACTTTATGATGAAGGGTGTGAGTGCAACAGGATGGTAGTCATTAAGACAGGACACGGAAGACTTCTTCGGCAATGGGACGATGGTGGTGGACTTGAAGCACGTGGGAACGACGGCTCTGCTCAGAGAGATATTGAAGATGTCGATGAAAACATCTGCCAGCTGTTCAGTACATTCCCTGAGCACTCTATCAGAGATATTGTCTGGTCCAGCAGCTTTACGTAGGTTGACTCTGAAAGCTTTCGTCACATCAGATGTGGTTAGATGTCTACATCTAACAGTCCCAAACTCCACCAGCGATGGGCAATAGCTAAAAACTAGTTCTTACACTATTCTGTGTTGATGTAAACACCGCACAGAGCTGCATTTCTGCCGGCTTGAAACAAGGCTAGTTCATCTAGCTGAACGGCGGAACTCTGTCACTGAGCCATGTCTCTGTGAAAACAAAGACGCAGCAGTCTCTAAACTCACACTGTAGTCTGCTGGAGTCGGAGGTAGTCCAGTTTATTGTCCAGGGAGCAGATGTCGGGTAAGATCATTGACTGGAGAACCGGCTGGATAGGGTTTGTTTTTAGCCTAGCACAGACTCCTGCCCGCTTGCTGTGCTCCTGCTTCCTCATGCACCGCTTCTGAAGTCCACCACTCTGGCCATTGCTAGTTCCAGCAGCAAGCCGAGGTTGAGTAGCTTTTAGCTCATCGTCAATATATTTTATCGGATTATGTAGCACCAGAAGTGTCTGGCGTTGGTATATACAGACACAGGTTGTGCTGATGTCCATATACAGTGTAAAACAAACACCCTACAGCACAAAGTAAACAAAGTTGCTGCTTCTGCTGTGCCGCCATCTTGGATCCAAACAGACTGCGGCATTTTAGAGGATTTAGAACATGGTTGGATGGTAGCAACACTACTGATCACTCCAATATTAATAATGCATTTATAATGCATTAATAATGCAAATTTTTACTCTCAGTGCCATACTGGACTGGAGAACTTTCTGACTCAACTTATAGCAATATTGTCCCTTGATTCTAGATTAAGATAAGAAAAGCCCATATAATGTAAGGAAATAATTTTAATTATGTTACTGTTACGTGGTGCGGTATGGAGAGCCGCACCACGCAATGTTTTTTAATGATAAGAGCCCTGACGCAGGACTTAGAGGGGATTAACAAAATAGGAGTATGTGAAAGTGCTTGTGATATGCACAGGAAGACCCTTCCATTTGGAGATGGCGTGGGATTATTAATTAGAAGCTTAAAGGAAATAAAGAAAACCGAAAACACAAAATAAACAGAGCTCCACCGTCTTCACAAGAACGGACGTGGCTCTGGAAACTGAAACAAAAATTTATATCCTCTCGGGGCATTCACCCTTACCGAAGATTTATAGAGAGAGAGTAGAGTTTGTGCTTCGTGCACTTTAACCTAAGAGCGCACGCTAAACTGATGCGTGATGCTCTTCCTCACTTTCTCTCTCTCTCTCGCCGGCGTCCTAGACAGACAGAGGCTGGGGCTTTGCCTCTATCTCTAAACTTTCTGCACGCTTTTATTTTATTTTCTTTCGTCCTTTCTTTCTTTCTTTCCTTCTTTCTTTCTTTCTTTCTTTCTTTCTTTCTTTCTCTCTTTTCTTTGGCTGGTCAGTCAAGCTGGTCAGTCCCCAGGTCCTGACGGGTTTCCCTGCAAAATTTTTTAAGCATTCTCTTCAATCTTCGCACCGCAACTAGATTTGATTTTATCTGATTCTTTTAAGCAAGGAAAATTGTCTGCTTTATTTAATGGCTCATATGATCTTTATACCCAACAGTGCACTTCATATAGACCAATTTCTCTTCTTAATGTGGATGCTAAAATCCTTGTTTTAGTAAGGATTTTTGAGATTACAGAATGTCCTACCCTCAATTATATCTGAGGACCAAACTGGTTTTGTCACAAACTGTCATTCTTACTTTGATAATAATATGCCTTATGAATATAATGTACACACCATCAGTGAGCATTCCTGGGTGTGTCTTTCTTAGGAACTTAAAAAAGCTTTTGACCACGTGGAATGGGAGTATTTATTTAAGGTGTTAGAAATATTTTATTTCAGTCCAAGTTTTATCACTTGGGTCAGATTATTATATTCAATCCCTTGAGTTCTAATGAATTCTCAGCAATCTCAACCATCCAACCTTCAGCGGGGAACTCATCAAGGTTCTCCTCTTAGCCTATTGCTCTTTGACCTTGCCACTGAGCCTTTATCAATTGCATTTCATAATTGCAGGGAGATATCTGGGGATTTGGAGGCAGGGAGTAGAAAATAAAAACTCCCTCTATGCAGATGATCTTTTACTTTTCATATCATATCCAATCACCTCCCTGCCACCTTTGCTGTCATTGCTTAGTGAATTCAGTAATTTTAATCGAATATAATATAAATCGAACTGTTTTTGCTAAATTGTGCTGCACCAACAATCAAAAATGTTTCCCCTTTCTTTCAAGATAGTAAAGTTTACCTATCTTGGTATCACAGTTACCATGGTCACCATTGTCCATGTCCCTGCTGGGCCAAATTCATGTCATTAAAAATATTCTTACATTTTTTTTTCAGTCCATACCTGTTTTTATTCCTAAATCTTATTTTGATGTTTTAGATTCCATTATATCACCTTATCTGCGGAAAGGTAAGCATCCTTGATTGTCTTTACAAAGTCTAAAGACCTAAAAAGGTTGGTGGGATGGCTCTACTCAATTTTAATTCTTACTACTGGGCAGCAAACATTCAATTTGTCATCTTTTGGGCACATTTCCATAACCAACCTGATCGGCCTTCCTGGGTGGAAATGGAGATAAACTCCTGATAAGAAAACTGTCTGTCTCTGCACTTCTTGGATCTGCACTTGCCATCCCCTCATTTAATCAATCAATAATTTAGTTATGAGGCATAATTTCAGAGTATGGGTTCAGCTCAGAAAGTACAGTAGTTGTGTGGGCTTTTCTCACACCAGCCCTATAATTTCTAACAATCTCTTCCAACCTGAGATTCCAATTGTTTCAGGAATAGTACAGTAAGGGCATCAAGCTTTGCAGAGATCCTTTTGTAGATCATTGTTTGAACAGCTTTTTGAAATGTTTAACGTATCCAAATATCACTTTTTCAGATATTTGCAAGTAAGACAGTTCATTAGCTCTTCAATACCAAATTTCCATGAGGATTCTGAAGCATTACTGATGAAGAAGATAACCTTCTAATTCCAGCTAAATATCTATTACCGTCCTTTGCATCCCTCGAGTTCTCTTTTATTTAAGTGGACGGATGCTATGACACCTACAGTATTCATGCCCAGTGGGTTAGGGATATTATGTCCTGTTTGTCCCTGGAGAAGGTGCACTACTCAATACGTAATACAGATTTGTAATTTCAACAGGTGTGGGTGCCCTTCCTTTACTTAAAAAAAAAAGATATAAATTTATAATTTAATCCTATTCTTATTTGAGTGGGTGTCTTTTCTCCTCTTTTCTGCACATACAAAAAATTATACTTCCAGTTCCACGTTTTTGTTTATTTCTTTTCCTTCTTTGAATATGCTTGGTGTCTACCCTTTCATAGACATGTATGGCTGGCTTGGAGTTGGGATGAGTGGGGTGGGGGGCGGGGGTGTAGGAGTTTGTAAGGGGTTTATAAATACAGTACAAGTGCACAAGTGTGCTTTTGTTTCATGTCTATGCTTGAAATTAATAAATATATTGTTAATTAATAAAATGAGTTTGGAGGTGTGGACTAGAGCTACTTTGACTAATAAAAACCACTGAAAGTTTTTAAGTTCGCGCCGCACAAGAAAAATACACTTATGTAAGCCATGACAAAAAGCACTTTATGAGAGGATTTATGATCAAGAAATGTTGAGTTACATAAAGCTGGAAAGAGTTACAAATTAATTTCAGTGACTTTCAAAATTCATCAGTCTAAAGTTGGAGACAAATAGAGACACTTGAATGTCAAAATGACCCAAAGAGCACAACAAAGACTCATCAATGATGTAAAGAAACAACCTGGAGCCCAGACATCAACCTAATAGAGATGCTATGGAATGGCTTGAAAAGATTCATACACATGAGACATCCATAGAATATGACAGAGCTAAAGCAGTCCTGCCAGGAAGAATGGGCTAGGGGTCCTATTAACCACCAAAAATGCAAATCAACACTTGTAATAGATAAATGAATAATAGATAATTAAGCCTTTGATCTCTGTCATTCATTATATTTTATAATGAACTAAGAATAACTAGAATAACTAAGAATAATTAGAATCAAAGACAATCATAATGCTATCAACTGCTATGCTACAATATTCTCTAGGATCTTGAAAATAAAGGGTAGATTTGATATTGCCCTATAGTTGCCGTCAGGGATCGAGGTCTAGTTTCCTAATCAGGGGTTTGATCGCATGAAACATTTTATCATGGTACCATGGTAGTCTGATGGTACTGTAGCTGTACCATGACATTTTTACATGGTACCTATTTGCTTATATAATAATTATACATTGTACATTATAGCTTGGTTCTATCATGGTACAATCACAACGGTGCATGTACAGTAGTGTAGTTCCACATGTGGTTCTATATGAGTTTGCTTCTGACTCTCCCTTTTAAGTCAAGTCAAGTCAATTTTATTTATATAGCGCTTTTAACAATTGACATTGTCGCAAAGCTGCTTTACACAGTCAAAAGAAGTAAGTTTGAAATGATAAGATTGTCCCTGATGAGCAAGCCGAGGGCGACGGTGGCAAGGAAAAACTCCCTGAGATGGTAATAGGAAGAAACCTTGAGAGGAACCAGACTCAACAGGGAACCCATCCTCATCTGGGTGATAACGGATAGCAGGGATTGATCAGCATAATAATGTCTAAGACTGGAAGTTCAGTATAACAGGAGATGTGTTAAAATTAAAAGGAGTCCAGTTTGTTCCTGGAGGTAGACTGTAGGAAATTCCAGTCCTGAGCTATCGAACAACTGAAGTCACAGGTCCCCAGAGAACAGCTGTCTGCATCAGTCGAGGACAGGATAGTCTTTGTGGAAACCATCCCCAGCCACCACACGAATCCAGGCAGACCACACGCGGCATCCATGTGACGAGATCTCCAACCAGAAGCAGGACTCCAGGATGGGTTAGACGGGTCCAGAGGGCAGAGGGGTCTGGATCACTGGCAACTCAGGAGCGACATGTATAGCTCGACAGAGAGACAGCGAGATGGAAAAGGAGAGAGGGAGAGAGAGAGAAGAGAGAGCAGAAGAGGAGAGAGCAGAAGATAAGGAGAGATGGCATTTAGGTATGGTCACAGTCAAACATGTATAAGGTGAATGTATATTTAGTGCAAAGTGCAAGCAGGGACGCCGGCAGGACTAACTATAACAGCATAACTAAAAGGGAGAGCCAGAAGGAAACACAGACATGAGGGCTCCCTGAGATGTAAAGCAACCAATCACCTCACCGTCAACAAACCTGATTGATCAATGAGAGTGGGGAGGACAGCATCTAAACATACCAGTTCACCAGAATACTCTACGTCCATGAGTCCCTCAGATCTGCTCCTTTACCTAAGACTGATTTATTTACAAAAATGCTTGGCTAAATAAATAGGTTTTTAGCCTAGACTTAAACACTGAGACTGTGTCTGAGTCCCGAACATTAATAGGAAGACTATTCCATAACTTTGGGGCTTTGTAAGAAAAAGCTCTGCCCCCTGCTGTAGTTTTAATAATACGTGGTACTGACAAGCAGCTTGCATTCTTTGATCGAAGTAGGCGTGGCGGATCGTAAGACACTAGCAGTTCACTCAGATACTGCGGCGCGAGACCATTTAGTGCTTTATACGTCAAAAGTAGTATCTTAAAATTGATGCGAAATTTCACAGGGAGCCAATGAAGTGAATATTAAGATAGGGGTGATGTGCTTGTATCTTCTGGTTTTAGTGAGGACTCTCGCTGCTGTATTCTGTACTAACTGAAGCTTGTTTATACACCTAGTTGAACAACCAGACAGTAAGGCGTTACAATAGTCCAACCTAGAGGTGATAAAAGCATGAACTAGTTTTTCTGCATCATTTAGTGACAGTATATTTCTTATTTTGGCAATATTTCTAAGGTGAAAGAAAGCTATTCTGGTAATATTATCTACATGTGCTTCAAATGAAATGCTGGAACTTATAATCACACCAAGGTCTTGGCACTTGATGGAACAGAAAGGCCATCTAAAGTTACAGTGTGATCAGAAAGCTTACTTCTAGCTGCTTGTGGTCCTATGACTAGAACTTCTGTCTTATCAGGATTAAGCAGAAGAAAATTAATTAACATCCAATCTCTTATGTCCTGCACACACTGCTCAATTTTAGCAAACTGTTTTTTTCTCATCTGGTTTTGCTGAGACATAATTGTGTGTCATCAGCATAACAATGAAAACTAATACCATGTTTACGAATGATGTTGCCCAAAGGAAGCATGTAAAGGAAAAAAAGCAGTGGGCCTAAAACTGAACCCTGTGGAACACCAAACTCCACTTGAGAACATGAGGAATGGTCACCATCTAAATCTACAAACTGATAACGATCAGTCAAATAGGATCTGAGCCACAAGAGGGCAGTTCCCTTAATTCCTACAGCATTTTCTAATCTGTGATGGAGAATACTATGATCAATGGTGTCAAAAGCTGCACTGAGGTCCAGTAACACAAGTATAGTGACGCAACCCTGATCAGAGGCCAGTAGGAGGACATTTACTACTTTAACAAGTGCTGTCTCTGTGCTGTGATGAGGCCTAAATCCTGACTGATACAGTTCATTTATGCTATTTCTGTGTAGATGTGAACATAGCTGCTGTGATACTACTTTTTCCAGAATCTTGGAGATAAAGGGAAGGTTTGATATCGGCCTGTAATTAGAAAGCTGACAGGGGTCAAGGTTTAGCGGTTTAATAACTGCTAATTTAAAGGATTTGGGAACATATCCACTGTTGAGTGAAGAGTTAATTACTTTCAACAGGGGTTCTATTATTGCTGGTACTATCTGTTTGAGAAAATGTGTCGGTATAGGATCTAATATACAGGTTGACGATTTTGAAGAAGAGATGAGTGAAATTAGTTCTCTCGCTTCAAGAGGAGTAAAGTATTCTAAGTTCTGATGTGATGTGGTTAGTTTATCTATATTACTTAAATTGTCTGGGTTCAAAGCCTGAATTTTTTGCCTAATATTTACGTTATTGAAAAAGTTCATGAAATCCTCACTACTGCATGATGTTGTGGAGATTTCAGCAGTGGTCTTGTTTGTAGTTAATGGAGCTATGGTATTAAATTAAAATCTCTGGTTATTTTATTTTTTTTCTATAAGAGTGGAGAGATATGTTGATCTAGCATCACTGAGAGCTTTTTTATAGTTCAGGATGCTCTCCTTCCAAGCTATTTGGAATACTAACAATTTATTTTGGCGCCATTTACGTTAAAATTTTTGAGCAATTTGTTTTAAAGTGCGTGTGTGGTCATTATCCCAAGGAGCGACTTTCTTATCTCTAATCATTTTCCTTTTAACTGGAGCTACATTATCTAAGCTATAACGAAGTGTTGACTCTAGATATTCAGTCGCCTGATCGAGTTCTGTGAAGTCAGATGGCGATCCAATCAAAGTTGATAACTCTGGGAGATTTTTCATAAAGCTCTGTGTGGTATTTGATGTAAATGTACGTTTAAGGCGGTAGCGCGGTGCTGTCCATACATTATTACTTTGACACGCTTTAATCGAGACAAGGTAGTGATCTGAGATAACTTCAGACTGTGGAATTGTGGTTATATTTCCTATACTTAATCCGAAGGATAATATTAAATCCAAAGTGTGACCTGCTTTCTGAGTGGGTCCTACTACACACTGATCTACTCCTACTGAGTCCAGTATGGACATAAATGCTGTTCTCAGAGGGTCTTCTGGATTCTCAAAATGAATATGTCATATTCATTTGATATTCAAATGAATATGTCAATGTTCATATGTCACTTACATAACTTACACCCCAATCTGGTTCACTCTAATCTGGACCTGTCATGCTTTTTCTTCGTACTGTACATACATTTCCTTTCTCTGCATGTCTATTCATGTTTTAATATCACTTACAACGAAAGGAGCTTGAATTGTTTCATTCTGTGCTTGAGCATTGCCTGAAATATTTTCCAAAAGTGTGGGCACTTAATTTTAGCTTTCCTGGAAAGACAAATAAAATATTAAAAATATATTATCTATATAATTACATGCTTTGTTTTGGCTGCTCCTGTCAAGGGTACACCACAGTAGACCACTGGATATGCACATAACTTTGGCATACAAAAATGTGTTTTCAGTATGTGTTACAATATTATGTATGTAATTAAATAAAGTGTAATCATTTCTGTAATTTATAGTATATTATTATAATCCAGTTTTTATATACAGTATAGAAGCAGAAATAAAGAGAATTCTTAAACAAAGATCTCATTATCTCAACCATGACAGTGACACATTGTGACAGCTGGGTCTAACTTATATAATTCTGCAGAGACTGTAATCTTATCCAACATTCCCTGAGAGAGCTGTCTGTTTCCTGCTTCTGTATATACTGTAGCTTGGGGTTGCAGTTCTGCAATCCAAAATATCTTTGTGCGCTCAAAATTCTCATTTGATGGTGTTGAGTCTATACAGATTCAAGTATTAAAGTATTTATACAAGTTTTTCTTTTTCTGAAGTGTGTATACTGTACATTTCTTTACCTGACTCTGTATGTGGAGTGTAGCGGTCTGATTAGTTAGAGGGAAACACAGAGGACAAGCTTCAAAAACACCCAGTACAGTGCTCAATGAACAGCGGTTCTTTATTGCAAGATATACTCAGATATATACGGGAGGGGCGCAGATCCACTTGGCGTAGCAGGCTGCTTTCTCCTTGGTGAAATCCTTCCAGAACTCACGGAATTTGCAGGCAAACCCATTTGCATTTTCCTGTTGGGATCCGGCTCTGTATACCATGGAAAATGGAAGTACTTTGGGGTTAGAAACTGCATGTTATTTGAGGGTTCTAATATTTTGTCTTTACCAAATATTGTAGAGGAGCATGGTCAGTAACCAAATTGAAGTTCCACCCTGCTAGATAGTACTATAACTCCTCCATTGCCTGCTTAAAGGCAAGGGCTTCCCTATATAGCCATATATTTCCGCTCTGGTGTTCTAAAGCTTTCTACTCGTATACAGGAATGGGTGTTCTTGACAAAACCTGTGGCAGAACTGCTCTGAGCCCAGTCCTGGAGCTGTCTGTGTAGACCAGTAACAGGCGATCAAAATCAGGGTTCTGGTGGACCTGGTGAAACTGGTTTACCAATTAATTTGAATTAATTGAATTGCTCTTTTTTTTTTCTCTTTAGCCTTGGGTGTAAGGGCCACTTGCCAATTCCCCTTAGTAAGCTCTAAGGTAGGAATGAACTGTGACTTTCCCAGCTGGTCCAGAAGATCATCTACTCAGAGAGCTCTAAGGTATGTTCGATTTGACATTTGATATTTTATGAAGGTGCCAGGAGTTGTTACATAGGCTGATCAACCTGTTGGGCTTAGGTGAGATCACTTTGGAGCTGGACCATGGGCTAGTCGACTCCTTTATGATACCAAAATGTCATATATTTGCAATTTTGTTATTTATGACGTAGTTCAGCGGAGAACACATCGCTGAACTGCTTTCCAAGCTCACTTAGCTCTTGGTTCTGTGTGGGCATCAGCTCCTCTCCATGCTACACCAGCTCATGGCCCTGCTCGGCAGATTAAAGAAAGGCATGAGCTGAGATGCATGGCAGCGATTCAATCAACCTCTTTAGGAAATCAGTGTGATACAGCTCAGCGCTTTTGTGCTGGTTGTGCTGGTTTTGTCAAGTGCTTTTGCTTAAGGCACACATTTTAAGTTACACCCTAATGAGATTACATCTATTCTTGTCATGTCTTGCCTTTCTCCTTTCTCTTCCATGTCTATTCACATTTTAATAACACTCAAAATGAAAGGTGCTTGAATTGACACAGTGCTTGAGCATTTCCTCATAGGAAACTCTTAATTTTAGCTTTCTTGGGATGACTAAGCAGCATAAGTGTATCATAACGTAATGCAGTTCATTTCTGTCTTACCTCAACAATACAAGTTAAATGAAAAAAAAAATTAATACATAATATACATATATTTTTGGTAATTTACAGTATGATATTATAATGTAGTTTTATATATGGAAGAAGGAAAAAAAGAGATTCTGAAGCAAAGAACACATTATCTAAACAATGACACAGTGAGACATTTGATACTCAGGCACTGCCTTTTTGTTACTTTGTCCTCCAAGGACCCCTGTCTCCCTGCTTGGCTGGGGATATCATTCTCCTTCCTTGCCCCAGGATGCTATTATGGCTGACAACTTTACCATGGATATCACTGTGCCACATGGATCCACTTCAGATGTCACTCTTCCTCCTTGCTTTGCTGAGGGCATCCCCCTTGCTCCAACTTGGACTTTGCTCCCTCTGCTGACTTTTCCATAGTCATCATGCTGTTTTTGTCCAGCACCTTGGATCTTGTACCATGCCTATAACGGGCAGCACTCCTAAGAGACCTTGTTAGCTTAGGAGCCGGTACCATCTCAATGCACCATTTTTTATTTCATTATGTCTTGGTCCACCTAAAAATTAGACAAGGAATGTTGAAATGCTCAAAAAACTCAACTCTGGCAGAAAATAATGGCGATAATAAAATAATTAAAATAATTCACCCTTCCAAAACTGGCCCTGAAATCATTCCAAAAAATCACATGGTTTTAATGGAGTTTGTAGAGTGGAAACGGGCTGAAAAAACACTTTTGGACCACATTGGAAAGACTGCCTCCCTGCGCTCGATTTTTGAAATACATTTTTGAAAATAGCTGTAAAGACTAATCTCTCAAACAATCCAAGAACTAAAACTCGATCATATGTCTGATATAAGTAAAATACTACAGAAGTCCAGTTGGCTTTGAAGTTGAAGGCAGATGCGTTCTCTGTGCCTGTGGGATTTGCGTGCATGCTGAGGGCTCCCTGGCTGGAGCAAAGGGCTGCATACTGTATCACATGCAGTATACATGCTCATATCTTTGTAACCATATGGGCTATAAACAATTCACGACTAGTGAAACTGTTACAAATTCATTTTTAACAGCTTACTACATTACCAGTGAAAGACTATATGAATAGTGCAGTAATTTGTCTATTTTATTACTATATATAATTAATTGTTACCACTACATGTGGCAGTGCAATTATAACCAGACCCATCATAAAAAAGTTCAATATGTCATGGCTGGTGCAATAATCTGTCCCTCATTACTGCTCCTACATAGTTCAAAACAGGTTTCTTGTTTACATGGTTTGGCTTGATCATCTCTGTATTATTATTAACTACCACTAGATATTACCAGAAATATTATATTGTTCCATATTGTGTTGGTCTCTGTGTTGCTACTGTCTTGTACTAAATGTCTTTAGTTCTTCTTCTTCTATAAGCAGCAATTCACCAACTTCACCAACTCCCCATAAGGAGGCAAGGTAAAGTCAATATTTAATTTGATTTTGTGAAAAGATGCTTAAATCAGATGAAGTGATGCTAAGATTATATCACATTTCCCAGTTCTGTTTCTTTGGTTACATCTCAATGAAACATTTATTTAATTATTCTATAGTAGTACTGCAATCTATTACTGGCCTCTGGTCAAGGTTTCATCTCCTGGCTTTTGTAGTTCTCACATCATAATTATCTACAAAGATTAGGAAATGTTGTTTAGGGGAACAGGTATTACCTGGCTCACTCCTTAATGGGTGAATCTGCATATAGCTTTGCCGCAGAGTTCTGAATGGCGAGTCCTTACCGCCCTCACATGCGGTTGCTAACACTTGGTTGCATGCCTAGTTAAGCTCCCCGGCTGTGTTGTGTGAACATTAGGCATGAGAGTGATTCTCTTCAGTAACAGGAACAAAAGAAAAGTGCAAAGGAAAGATAACAAATGAGAAACCTGAAAAGAAAAGTCAAAAGAAAACTGAAAGGACAAAAAAAAAGTGGAAACTGAAAAGAAATAAAAGAAAAGTAAGAAGAGAAAGAAATCAAAGGAGAAAACTGAAAAAAAAATTTAAGAAGTGAAAAGACAAAGAAAAGAAAAGAGAAAACACACAAGGGATAACCTCATCTCGAGGAGATGAGGAATTTTTGTGTTTTTTGCATATTAGTTCGTGTTGTTCACTTTGCAAAAAAGATTCGTGAAGACCAGGGATTTATTTGCTGTGGTGTGCTTTTGTGTTTGAACGTTGCGTTTATCTGTTTTTGTCTTTAATTAATAAACCAACATCATCACTGAACGGGAAATGCTTTCCTGTAAGTGCACATAATCACTCCCCCCGCCCCTCCCTAGCCCCCCCCCCCCCCCCCCCCGCCGGTCAGACATAAAAAACTTCCCTTTTGTGTTCCCACACAGGGGCTCTTATATAAAACAAATCTCGCTGTGTGAATATTAAGCACATTCCACATAACATTGGTTACAATGGCAACATTTACAATGTTTCTATACACAGGGGCTATATTTGTTGTGTGTAGTTTACCCACTGTCTTTTAGGCAAAGGCAGTTTATAGGAAGTATGTTGTTATTATTATTATTATTATTATTATTATTATTATTATTCATTTTTTTATTCAATTGTTTGAATTGGGACAGAGACTGATCAGGGTCTTGCATAATGTAGAGAACTCAAAGGAACTTCCTCAGAATTAAACTAAAACCTTCCAATGGGAAGCAAGAACAAAGTACTGAAATAGTCATGATTGAAAACACACCACACACACACACACACACACACACACACACACACACACACACACACACACACACACACACACACACACACACACACACACACACACACACACACACACACACACACACACACACACACAAATGGAGAGAGAGAGCGAGAGAGACGATGTTTTCCTTTTTTGTCCTTTTTTGTTCTGTTATAGATCTGTTTAAGGCAAACATTAATTCTACATTAATACTCTAAGCAATATTTTTTAGCTTTAGTCAAATATATAAATGAATACTTCTCATACATAATACAAATACATTTACACAACAAATTACCTCATAATTCATCTCACAATTTGGAATCCTGTTTCTCTTATGTCATATGTGACTAGTTTTTGCACGTGTGTACATGATTTGGCCTGTTTTAGATAGATTCCAGATGTTCTATGAAAATCTCTCTGAAGGGGGCGGGGAGCAAAGCGTGTGTGTGTGTGTGTGGGGGGGGGGGGGGCAGTGGGGGAGGAGGGTATCGGGTAACTACAACCTCCTTCCTGCAAACTCTGCAAACATTTATTCGTGTCTGCTTTGGAGAAGCAACCTACATATTGCTGATTTGGTTTATTTGGCCAAGGTAAGGATCATCTTACTTAGCTTTGCATTCACAGTACTTTTAAAGAAAGAATAAAGATGTGCAAAATTATAAAAAAAAATATATTAGTCTTGTTAGTGATTCAATGAAGAGATTTTTCAATCACAAATAGAGTGACGTACAGTATATGCAAAAATACACTATATGCGTGTGTGTGTGTGTGTGTGTGTTTATATAGTGCATATATAGTTTATATATTGTTTCTTGCATACCTGTTTCTTTTATTGCTCTTCAAAAGTCAGTGTTCATGCAAAGACACATTTTATACACACTATATACAGTATATATATATATATATATATATATATATATATATAGCATGCCATATTTAATACCTCTTCTTTTTCCTTTCCTTTTCTAGAATTGCCACGATGTCCAGCAATATGCCAGACTACGACTACTATACTCCATACAATGATTCCCAAGTCCTAAAAAAACCCATAGATATTACGTATCTAAATACAATCAGAATGCTATACATCACTGGATATATCATCATCTGCACGCTTGGCCTGGTTCTCAACCTTTTAGTCATTATGGGATGCATCTGTTACAATCACAGGTCTGATACTGCTAAATGCGTCCTGGCGTTAGCCGTGACTCACTTGCTCTGTTCGGCGTTCCTGCCATTTCAGATCCTCTACAGCTGGTTTCACTTCAACTGGCACTACGGAACAGCTCTGTGCAAGCTCTCGTCTTATGTCTTTTACGCCAGCCTGTTCTCCACAGCTGGTATACTGACTGTATGGAAACTCACTGACAAATGCCAAGAAAGGCCCTGCATTATATTCAGACATTCTTCAGTAGTCCTGATCATGATTCTGAGTACCTGGATATTTGCAGCAGTCCTAAGCCTCCCATCTTTGTTCTCCAGAGAGCTTCGATACACAGACCTTGGGGAGCAGTGCATCGACGATTATGATTTTGAGGATGAGAAAACGACACAATATGGCAAAACAGTGCTAACTATCGTAGTTTGTTATAGGCTTCTACTTGGGATTTTGATTCCTGTATTTCTGATTTGTATCAGCCGTTCCTGTCAGCGATATATCAAGGACAAGAACTTGAGGCAAATCACGTGTTTGATAAACTTAGCTTACATTGTGTGCTGGACTCCTCTGTTAATCACTGCGTTCCTACAAGTCGTTCTAAAAAATTTTGATGCTTCCTCATATGGATTACCTGTAACAACTGTGCTGGCTGCGGCTCACTGCTGTGTTAATCCGGTCATCTATATTTTGGTGAATCCTGACATAAAAATGCTGTGGATGAAACAAGCAAAACAATCTGACCAATCAACCACCGGTTATACAGTATGCAATGCCTAAAGGACTACTGACTGTATGCTGTTACAGTAGTTGTTATCTGTCATGCCATATTCATGAATAATCAATTAGTTTATATTCATGCTTATGAATTCACAGGTAAAAAGAAAGATATATCTTTTTTTTTTTTTATAAGATGTCTATAAAAAAAGATATGAAGTATGTGCTTTATTTGCTCAATCAATATGATCATTAGAATTAGGTATGTTTACTGTTCACAGTACTGTGTAAAAAGACACCACATTTTCATTTTTTTTTATACATGTTTAACATGTCTGCATTGTTGAGAACAAAATCATTTACTATATCCAAACATAGTTACAAAAAAATAATAATGTTACATAAAATATTTGCATGCTTGTAAAGAAAGCATCATATACTCCCTGGCTGCTAATACTGGGTTGGACTACCTTTTGCTTGATTAAATTTCTCTGTCATGTATTTACTAAGATGCTTGAAACACTCCTTATAGATATTAGTCCATATTGACATGATAGCATCACACAGTTGCTGCAGATTTGTTAGCTGCACATCCATGATGTAAATGTCCAATTCCACCACCTTCCAAAGGATTGGGATCTGGTATTGTGGTAACTGGTAACTGTGGAGGCCATTTTAATACAGTGAACACTCACTGACAAGTTTGTGTTATTTTATCATGAACAAATCTGACATGAATGCAGCTTTGGTCTAGCATTGCAAAATGTAACAATGCATGATTTTACACTTTCATATTATTTCATAACCAACACTATATCATCTGAATGTTTTTAAACAGAGAATCTGCACCTTTTAGTATTTTCAGGTCTAATCTAGTGTCCATGTCTAAATATACTCTTTGTAGTAGCTGGATCATACACAAAATAAACTTTAAAAATTAAATTGTATATTCTGTTACAGTATTTCTTTCACTAAAGACATTTGGGTAAAGAGTTCCACCTACAGATAACCTGAACCATCCTGGCAGCAGGTAAAAAAGCCCCACACTGCTCTCCAGTGGCATTAAAAATATTAAAGAATGCAGAATATAAGCATGTACTGCATTTAAGAAAAGAAAAAAAAAACTTTTTACATTACATTTAGTTATAGTTAAAACAATAACGCTAAAAATAATCTGATAAGCCTGCATGGTGTTGCTAACCAGGGTCCGGGTTCAGTTCTCACAGTCCAAATACATGCAGGTTGGGCTAATTGGGTTCCCAAATTGCCTGTCATGTCTGAATGAGTATGTGAGTGTGTGCAAGCCCTGCGATGGAGCCTATCCAGGATGTACTCTGCCTTGTGCCCTAAGTTTCATGGGATAGACTTCAGGCTTTCTGCATGGCAGAACTCTCTGCCTAACTTATTAATTCAAAAAAAAAAAAAAAAAAAAAAGCTAAATTAGAAGAAAAAGCATACATAATGTGACAGATAGACAGGCAGACAGATGGGTCCTCCAATGTACAGTATTCTTTTAATTATATAGATTATATTACATTAGTGCTGGTACAACTAAGTAGGACAATTTAGTAAAACTTTAATAAAACTTGACAGGAACTCAAGATAAAATATACGAAAATATAATGCAGTCAAATAAATTATCATTTTATTACAAGCAGTTATGATGATGTTTAACCTACCTAAATAACAGCATTCTGTAGCTAACATTTGATATGTTAAAATTGTTAGTATAATTTTTTTAAAGCCAAAATGACACCCCAGTATTTATTATTGTTTATTAGAAAGCGACAGTTAAATGCCTTTACACATACAGTACAAGTCTTCAAATTTGTGCTTATTGGATAAGTCTACCTCTGTTGTTGTTATTCAAAATGCTGAGCCCTGAAAAACAAATGGGGTCTGTTATATCCTCTGTCTTTTCTTAAATGAAGACAACGGAATATCCTAATATTTGTGCCAAAACTGGATATGCACTTTATTGTTATTTTAGTACTACTTAAAGTACAACAGACACTCTAGTTTACTCTCACTCAGCATACTGTACATACTGTGTAAAACTAACAACAGTCCAGGTTGCAACGTGCATCTCAACAATAGTTCCTATTGTTAAATCCTTTCTGTTTTCAAAGTTGAACTCTTTCCTTTCCAGCTTCTTCTATACTGTGCACAATAAAGAACATATCTCTTCACAACAACAAACATTTCTTTGTGGGGTATTTTATAAGTTTTCAAACGTTAGCAAGATCAACATTACTGAAAAGTGTACACATTATTTTTTAAAATAATGAAAGTAAACAGGGCGCGCTAACTTGAGCCCGTCAGAAAATTAACCGAAACTCTTTGTAGACTTGCCTCACAGACGTGAAAAATATATACTTATAAAAAGCAAAATATCTGCTTTTATGTAAACTAATGGAAAAAGATTTTAGACGATGTAATTCGCATCACTTGAGAGGTGCCAATAGGTCTTACATATTCATGAAAAGTTTTTTTTTTTTTGTGGATTATACAGTGAAACAGAGGCTCTGCTGACAAAAGTTAGGCAAATTAGTCAGTCAGTGTGGAAGAGATGGAAAGTTTCCTCTATCACTCTATACACAACCCGTGATTTTTATGCTATTTTACAACTGAAAATACAAATGGTCTATTCTTTTGTTTTTTATTTTCATTTTTATCAAATATAAAATTTATTTAAAAAATACCAAAGAAAATTGTGTATAGAGTGATTAAAACAATACAATTCATGTTATGATAAGGAAAATCTCAGTTTCTTCTATTCCACGGATTAAAAACGGTAACAATGTCCATTTTACAATCTGGAATCCAAATGATGAAATTTACAGAAGTTTAAAAAGAGGCCTGAAGCACTGCAGGTCTTCAGAAGAGCCGCAGATCCAAGAGGTTCTTAAAGTGGGTTCTTAAAGCATTTTAGTTTCCGCTAGAGTTAAATTTTTTTTTAAGTAATTATGTTTTAAATTTTAAGTAAACAGAACTATCCAGCCCCGGAATCGAACCCAGGCCTTTCGCACGACAGGCGAAACACCTACCACTGAGCCACCAGAGCTACAAACTCATAAATGCCAAAAAGTTCTGAATACTCAAAAAGGTCTATTAATTTGACCTAACCGCAATTATTGAAGTTAACAGTACTCAATGTGTTTAATTACTTTGAACATTAGGGTTTACAGTGTAGCTAGTGAGTGAGGAGCATTATTGATTTGGGCAACACTAGGCTGAGAGGCCGTCTAGCTAGTGAGCGAGGAGCGATATTGATTTAGGCGCACACTCATCACAGGCGCACGCCGTGACAACTTGTAACACAATAACAATAATATTTTGAACATTTTGCAGGCTGCCGTTTGGAGAAACCAGATAATAAAGCATAAACCAGTTGTTGGGTCAAAATAACCCAACCAGGTGTTCATTTGTAAATGACTCACTACATCTCATTTGACCCAACATGAGCAACCCAACAATGTGTTTAAAGTACCTGAAATAACACAGAATTTTGATGCAGCATAAACAACCCAACAATGTGTTTACAGAAACAACACACCATTTTTAGAGTCTTTTTTGAGTGCTAGTGGACTTGTTTCAATGTTCAATGTTACTCATTATTGTACAGCAAATATGAATAGCTCTGGTTCAGATTTTTCATGCTTGTTGTATAAAATACACATATGTGGAAATTACCATCACTGTAATATTTCTTCGATACAACATATTGTTTTGACTTTTTTATGACTTAATTATATTTTAAAACCGAGACGTCGGAAAATGTCACTTTTTTGGCAGTCATTTCACGAATTACTTTGAAATGCGACTGATTTATTTTGGCCACTGTCGTTTTGTCGCGGCTGTGAGCGCGGCGATAATAGACATTCCCCTCTTCACACCTCTGTATACGTCTTGATCTGTTCATTTATGCCCTGCCAGTAAACACATTCTCTGGCTCTCCGCAGGCATCACTCTACCCCCAGGTGTGATGCATATAAATGGCCAAAAATCTCTCTCCATAGAGCATTAGGAACAATGACGCGTTTGCCCCTGAACACTATTTCATATTCATATGCCAGCTCTTCTTTTAGTGAGGAATGAGGCCTAATTTTCTGCAGAAATTGGTAAACAGTGAAATTTGGCAGTGAAACTCTCTCCTTCTCTTGTGTGCTCAAACTAGTTTTTGTGAGCTGTATCTGTCTCACGCACAAACTCGCAAACTCACTTTTGCACGTTCAAGCTCATTTACATGTGTTTGAACTCTGTCTCTTCTGTGCACTTAATATCATAAAGCTATGCTTGCTCGAACTGCAGCAGCATTAGAACTCTTCCACAATCCCAGCCAACCAGAGACTAGAGTAGGGGCAATACCAGCCAATCAGAAAGTAGAGGCGACACATTCTCTATTTCAGGATTGGCTCCGCTATCCTCCGCTTCTAGTTGGAATTCATGGCTTGAAGCTGCATCATTGCGTATATTAGTTCATATTGCCATAAGGCAAGTTTAATGTTTTTATTAGGTAGTTATGAAATTAAGTATATAGTTTAAACTATAGAATGTATTCTATAATGTGTTATTACTAAATCTTAAGCTCCTTAGCTTTCGGTCTGTTTTCAGAGTCACTGCGTAACAGCTAGAATCAACATACCAGTTTTAAACTAATACATTTTAATGTCTGTCTTTATTTAGATGTACTGTTTTTTAAAATGTTTTTTGTAACCTTGTGCTAATTAGTTTTATTCATGAATAAAATCTGCCTTGTCATTACTGATGTACAGTAATGTGTTGTTCAAAAAACATGTTACAGTATAAAAAATGCATTCAGTATTTGTAAAAGGTCCCTTTAATGTACTGGTTATTAACAGCAACAAAAATGGAGAGTTGGCTCAGTTGGCTAATGCCAACAATGCGAGCTCTCCTGTGGGCACGGCCTAAGAATGGAGTCCTCTGTAATGTCAGGCGGCTGGATGACTTTCCTTCCTAGCTGCCTTTTCTTCCTCTGGGAGCTCCCTCTGGGAGCTTTCGCAATGAGCTCACGGCTGTCCTCATCGTGGAGATAAAAGGCATATTCCATTCATTATTGCACAAAGAGAATCCCGGGATCCATTAATGGAGATAGCTCACCAGCTGTGCCTATTCCCATGGCCTCGCCCCATTAGATTTTGGCGCACGGCCATCACAGGACCATGCTGTAACAGTATGCTTTGACATGCTAGAATTTAATATACTTAGCCTTCTTTTTTCACTCAGGAAACACCACAACTAAAAACTCCTTCCCTACTGTATTTGCACATAAACTCGCTCGGTTTGTGCATGCTCTACTTGCAAAATTCAACTGGCGTGCTGTAGGAGTGCTGTCCAGTGGTATGAGTGCTCTACCCAAAACTATGTCTGAGGCATCACACTGTACAGTCAGTAATATTTTAATACTGGTGCATAAGAAATAGCTTCTTTCAGTTTCTGGAACGCTTCCTCATGTTGAGCTGTCCAGTTCCACTCACAGTCTTTGTGTGTAAATTGCCTCAGCACTTACCACTGAGAGGTGGGGGCAAAACTTTGCTGTGTAGTTTACCATACCCATTATTCTTTGACCTGCCTTCAAAGCTGTTGGTTAAGGCATCTGTTTAATGGCATGAATTTTCTCTGGTTCAATTTCAAGTCCATCTGCTGTTAGAAGGTGCCCAATATATGCAGCTTCAATATATGCATTCAGTTTGCCTAAGTTTTAGTTTTTCCTGCAACCTCACAAAAACTTTTGGTCATGCTTAGCTGCTTTATGGGATGCCTCATCATGGCAGATCTTCTAAGGCTTGCAGATTCTATCTTCTAAGGCTTGCAGATTCTATCTTCTAAGGCTTGCAGATTCTATCTTCTAAGGCTTGTGTCAGTTTGCACTGAAATACTTCTGGAGACTGACTTATTCCCATCGGCATCCTTAACCATCTGTAGCGGCCAAATGAGGTAACTAGAATCCTCTTCCAGATAAACATGCCAGAAGTCATTTTTAACATCACAAACAGTAAAAACGTTGGCTTTTGACAAGTTCGGAAGTTTGTCTTCAATAGTTGGCAGTGGGAAGTGGCTTTGTGCTTTGTTCATTGGCCTAGGATCAATGCATACCCTTAACTTGCCATTTTGTTTCTGTACAACAACCATCCCACTGATCCAATCAGTGCTGCATTCTACAGGCATGATAATGTCTCTACATTGTAGTTCCTGCAGTTCCTCCACAAGAGGCTAAAAACTCAAGAGTGTAGAAACTGGAACATGTCTTTTTGGTAGCTGTACTGCAATCAAAAACTTTGATTTTGTATTCCCCCTCAAGGCAACCATCACCTGTGAACACATCTGCTTTGATTTATTCCACTGTCCATTTTTCCATTGTGGGCCTTTTTGTGGTAACAATGCTGTCTATGGCCATAATGTTTTCATATTGCAACCTTTATGAGCTTCATGGCCTCACTGGCTTTTTTGTCTAACAGTGGTGCTGTACATCATTTGTCCACCACTTATTGTTGTGGAACTCTAATTGGTATAGATTTTGTTTCTGGGATTTTGTAACTTAAGTTTACATTTACCCAGTGGCATCAGTTTGCTTTTATTGTACATTACCAAAATAGTCTTAGTGTCTTCCAGTCTTGTGTCGGGTTGAGGAGATTAATTGGTATCACATTACATGTTGCTCCACAGTTTATTTTAAATTTTATTAAATTTTTTCCCAGGAGCATGTCAGCAAAGAGTTGTGTCATGGACTTTGTCACTGTGTGTTGTGTTGTTTATCTCTGCCTCTGCATCATTAGCACAAATAATTTCTTCATATTAATCATTGCACACATTGTGTGCCATTAAGTACTGGTTCTTTTTTCTTTGTTCACAGATTGCTTTACATTTTACGGCAAAGAGGTTCCCTTTCAAAAGCTACTCTCGATGCTGTGTGAAAACACACAGCTATTGAGAACACTTTTTGTTTGACCGGTTGTGAAGCACATGTGTATCAAACATGCCAAATTTTGGCTTATAAAACCTTGGTCAGGTGACGTCATCTGAAGAAGTGCACCTGTACAGTAGGTTATAAATAGGTCTGAACCAAAAACATCCTCAGGTCTTTTTGTCTTCAAGGATACATTTTACATTGTGTGTGTGTTTGCAAAAACAGTCTGTTTTTCACTACTATGGAGGCAGTTTATCGAAAAAATAAATAAATAAAGTGAGCAGAAACAGTTTATTGTACTCACCAGCTGATGGCGAAGTTGGAGAGGAGATGTGTGCGTCCATGTGAGAGACTTCTCTCAGACGGCGATCTCCACACTTTCTGCTTGGAGTGTTTGGCAGAAGACCACGCTATCCTCGAGCTTGAAGGAGAATGCGAGCACTGCGATGTCCTTTCTATCAAAGTGCTTCACGCTCTTTAAAGAGCGGCTCACATGCGGCTCACACCTGGGGATCATGTGCCGATCTGGCAGAAGCACGTGAAATGGATTCTTCCAAGACAGGTTTCTGTCTGGTGGCCGGGGGGAGGGGCCTCAACGATCTCTCCCCTTCTTTGGCGACCTCCATGATGAGGCATTTCATTCATGGAGTAAGCCCTATTCATCCCATGTCTTCATGCCATAGACAATGATTTATTTGAATGATGTTGTTGTGAAGGCGCAAGGTTATTTGATGATCCCCAGATTGAAGAGACACTTGCTGGTGAGGAAGGCTTTTCAAGCAGAGGGTCAGGCTGGTGCTGCCCTGCACACCATGGCAGTTTTGCAGGCATACCAGACTGACCTGCTGAGAGATTTGAGCACTGGCGGGTCCATTGACAAAGGGGCATTTTTAGAGCTACGCTGAGCCACAGATTTATCTCTCCGTACAACCAAGCAGACAAAATGAGAGTGTGGCGAGCCTAGCACCCCCTCAGTCCGCATAGTCCGCCTCAAAAAGACTGGACCTGAGGGGCCTTATCTTCTCCAAAACAAAGTCCTGAGGCTTACGTGCCCAGGACCGTGGGGGTGTCTCACTCTAGGTCCGTGTTGTCGTTGCAAGATGCTAATAACAGACGCTTTCTTCTCCAAAGGAGGGAGGACGGAAAGAAAGGGAAGGGAATGTGATGCACGTGCAGGTCAGGTTGGCATTGCCCCGCTGGCATGTGGGCACAGGCTGGTGAGCGGTGGGCAGCAGGCAGAGTGGCAATGTGGGCCCTCGTGGAAGGCAGCTCCTCCTCCATCCGCTCGTGCTTTCCTCTTTGGCGGCAGGGTCACCATAATCTGGCTCCATGCAAGAGTGAAAGAGCTGTGGGAGCTCTGGGAGTAAGCTCAGGGCTGTCCTCTTTTCGGCGATGAAAGGGAGGAATTCTGCTCCCTCTTTGAAGTTCATGGGGGCGCTGCCTACTCCCGCTCGCGTACCACTCTTGCACGTTGTAGCATGCACATCGCAATCAAACCACTTCTTAAAACTCCAATCTCTAAACTGACCCCGAGCTACACTTCCCGCAGTGTTTTATAGCAGGGAGAGAAGCTCGGAACCATTAGCGTCGATGTTTCACCTGCCGTGCCTACTGTAGTTTCGCGGGCCCGCTCCTTTGCACACCGGCAGAAGGGGAGGCCGTCTATCAAAGTTGAAAGAATGAACACCTACAGAGAACATAAACCATTTTTGAGACCTATGTCTAAACAGAGGTGAAGGTTGAGTAGTTTTATTAGTGCTTACTTTTTGCTTTTACTCTATTACATCCTTCAACAAATATCTGGTAAGATTTTGACAATAATCTTCCCTCTGTGATTCTGTGACTCTTCCCTCATTTAATCATATAGACGGTGTTTGAAATTAAAAGTTGAGATAGTTGCAGAAAGGGACAAAACAAGCTCAGTACCTGTGAAACGTAAGTACATTTAAAAGGTATTCAAATAGAAATGTAAATGGAGGACTAATACTTTTACTTGAGTATTTAATATTTATATAATAAATGATTCAGACTATTAAGAAGCATCATACTATGCAGTTAATTTGATTATTAATCAATTGATTGTTGATTAATTAATAAAATTGTTTACTTAAACCAATGATCGATTATGGAATGGCATCAGACTCCCATCACGTATTGGAAAATTATGCCCTTTTTATTCACAAACAAAACAGACACGCATTTTAACAGTATAGCAACAGTTTGCATTATTTGCAACTATAAGTCATACTCCTCCTTCCTGTTCAAAGTGTTCTGGTCTAGCATTAATTATACATTTTAGAGGTTTGAACATTAATAAATAAAGTTAGTAGAATATTTTATCTTATCTAGATTAAGTAGAATTTATTACTCAATAGTTATAGCAAAAACAAACCTCTAGTTTTTTTTTTTTTTCAAATGCATGGCATTTCTGCTTCCTTTGGAGCTTGACTACATGCATTCAGGACCTACAATTTAGGTTAGGCTGGTCAGAATTGTCTGTTTGGCTTTGTACAGTAACAGTTTATCTGTAGATCTTGGCATTCACCAGCTTAAGTTGGAATAAAAAGGAAAAGTGTGGTTAAACAGCTCCAAATTAAACAAAAATCATTTTTCAGTTTCTATATTTGTTTAAAAAGACATAGTGCTGAATAAAAAAAAAGTGTAGAGAATATATTTTGTTTACAGTCAAGTCCTGGACCTATAGTAGCTAAGCATCTCAGAATCATTATTAGAATTCATGCTCAAAGCTACTTTAGAGTAAGACATAAAAGTTATTTAGGAAACTCCATACTCTTATTTTAAGTTATGAGTGGGACTGTGTAAAATGTTGAATGGGTATAAATACTTTTACAATCATTCTGTATTGTTATTTTTCTTTTGCCAAGTACCAACCCAGCATGCAGGGACAACAGGCAAATGGTTTATCTTCCATACTGATAGCATAAGCCCAATCACAAGTCGCCATGGATGGAGCAATTAAATATCTTTTTCCGCCTATATACTATAATATGTTTTTGCTACCCCCCTCCCTCTTCTTTTCCATCTCTCATATCAAAATGTAAATACCAAATTAGAATGGTGGAACAGTGCAGAAAAGCTACATGAGAAAACATTATCTTAATATGTGTGTGTGTGAGAGTGTGAGACTGTGTTTTAGAATATTCTGAAATTTTCCCTTTGATTTATTTCCAAAAGTTGGGCTCTTGAGCAAGGTTCAAAGAAATTGGGTGGGTTTTACAGGAAGGACATCCAGCCTAAGACCTGTGCCAGATCTTGTGGCTCTTTTGGTTTTGTAATTGATCTTCAACAACATTCTAACATTTGTAGTCATTTGGTGCATAAAAATGATAAAAACATGTAAGTGAAGGAAAGGGAAAAATCTAGTTGAAGGCTGAAGTGCAAAAACATATGTGATTGGTCAAACCTGCTTAAAGATAGATTCAAAATCTGTTTAATTAAAAATTATTCAAAATGTAAAACTCTTTAGAATTATTATTCTAAATTTATGATACTATGCATTTACAGACATATCAATAGGCAGGGCTTAGCACATACTGTGGTTTCATGCAGCCTGTCAGCAAGAGGCATGTCACCCAACTATACAGAATGAAAAATCTTCTAGGTCTTATCTATAGTTGTGTTGATATTTCTCATTAAAACCCAGTTTTAAGCAGCCCAAGTAAAAAAAAAAAAGGTAAGTATATTAAATTTGTTCTAAGTGCATTTAAGTTGTAATTAAATTATAAAAATGCATAATTTTAAGTGTATTAAGTATACGTTTGTAGGGACTGACAGGCCCCCTCAAAGAGGGCCGCTGAAAGAGGAAGAGACAGTTCACAACATCAGCAAATAAGGAAAGAAACAGTTACTCTTTCCCAACTCAGATGGTGCAGATCTGCAAAAACAAATTCCTTGCACCAGAGAAAAGCATCTCACATCTCCCTTGAATAGGGAAGTTTCACAATTCCCTGGCAGTTGCTGACCCCCCGGAATGTGTTTCCTCTGGGCCCCAGAACATACAAAGCTTTAGGGACACATACTATGTTAATCAGTTAAAGTATGCCACTAGGGCAGATATAAAATTATATATGTGTGTGTATGTCGAATGTATGATGTCTTTGTGTTATGTTCAACATGTGTATCATAAACTTATGGAGTGTAATCAACCTGTACAGCCCTTGCTATAGATAAAGGTATGAATGCAAGACATGGGATGTTTGGTATCAAATGAAAGTTCTGTATATTCAATGAACGTTGATGTGCATGAAATCTTAGTCATATGAACCAGACTCATGTTAATCATGTTAAACTCCACTGAGATGGCCTCTCACGTGACAGACCAAACCATAGGTTAAATGGAACCATGCGGGGCGTGACTATGCCCACAACCATCTCTGATTGGAACAAATGGCTGTGGGACAGACCTGCACCGTGAGATTAAAAATCTAAGGTCTGAGCAGTCTTGGCACGTTTTTGAACGTCACTGCGTCTGAAAGAAGGAAACTGACACTGTCGTGGAAATTAATTGAAGACTCAGGCTTTGATTTCAGAAGGTTACAACTTTATTGGTTGATCAATAAAGTCGGGAGGTCTGCAGAACACACCACGACTCCCGATGGCTTCTTGCTTAAATACTGATCCCAAACAAAGGCGGCCAGTTTTCCTGCGCTGATTTTACATTCAACATCTGGATTTCATTAAATTTCCCAGTTCTAGGTGCCTCAATGTATAGATCAGATTTCTTAGACAGGCCCATTCCAAGAGGCCTATATGCTCGGCTTCTCACACAAGTCTCCCATTATTTCAAGCTGGGGTATCTTTTCTTTCTTAAAAGTAGGATATGTCACATAAAATCAAATATCAAATTTCTTCTACATCTCCCCCCTCTGGTACTTATAAGTCCCACAATAATCGTTTTATCTAGAGTGCAAATTCATGTGTTAGTCTTCCTCACACTAACTGGTGATTAAATTAAATCACTGGGCTTCTACCAAGGACCAACCTATGTACTTGAACTCTAGTGGAAAATCGGCCAAACCTCTCCTTCCGCACTTGACTAGAAAGGAGTAAAAGACTCGACCTCCATGACCTTATACTTTTCATAATATGATAACAATAACACGACATGAATATGTAATTAACACAGTGATTTTCTAGGTTTACACTAACCGGGCGAATCATACAATCTAAAATGGAACATGCATAACACATTACAATTGTAAAAGTGGGTATAATTTTAAACAGCCTTGTTGTAATGTAAGAATCTTCAACCCAGATACTTTGCGCACCGTAGAGAGTCAGTTGGAGCCCACAAGAGAGGTTACTAGCACTTCATTATGGGCCCGTGCCTTCCCTCCTGTGCTATGGAAGATGCGCATCTGAAGACTTGTCCTTGTCTGTTGTTGCTAAGGAATGCTGTTACTTTTAGAAAGCCTTTGGTTAGATATACACAACATAAATTTCATTAGACACGGTAAAGTCACCCATCAGCTGCTCCAATTAAATTTCTATACCTGTAATAAAAGAGGACTTTGTTTAGTGGCATTACACATTGGCATAATTTGTTTACGGCTTGCTCCTTCCAGTGCACTTTTCCTGTTGAGGAAATTAGGATTAATTGTTGCCACTGCTGTTTTATCTGTGAAAATACATTATACATTATACAACATGAATCGTAGTCACATACAATATGTACAAAAGTTTGTCATGTCAGTTGTGTCAGGGGGAATCTGGTCAAAGTCAGTCAGTCGGTCGCGTCTGTATCATAAATGGGATGCTGCTCTCAAGCAGATTCTCATACTTAATTTGGGGCAGCGAAGTGTTCATCGCAGTGCAATTTGGTATCCAACTTGTGCCACTAGTTGGTTATTTCCCAATAAGGTTTTAATTTGTTCACTTTGCTACTATTGGATATTGGCCATTCGCTCTTCCTTCCACTCTATCAGTCAGCGGGTTCTCTCCTTCTTTCTCTGTACTTATTTCTGGGGACTCGGGTGTAACGGTTCGAGTGATACCCTGTGGATCTGTCTTCCACCTGAACTGCTGTTGGAATAGCTGCTAGGACCACCTCCTGGATTTTTGTTACTTCCTTCTAACCATTTGTAGATACATCTGGTCTCCTGGAATAACTGGGCACGGTGTGTCTTTCTCCACCTGGGCTCCGTGCTTTTTCCTGCACATAGATTACTTTATATATTGCAGTTAGTTTCCTCATTTGCAATTGAGAGGCTTATACAATACAAGACAGATATGGGTCGACCCGTAATGGATTCATGCAGGTTAGGTGTGTATTTTTGTTAGTTTGCATGCGATAGTTTATTAGTGCAAGGGGTAAAGCATCAACCCAGTTAAGTTTATTCTTTCTAATATCCCACTGCGGATGATCAACACACCCAAATCTTTACTTTGTTCTCTACTGGTGTAGTACCTGCTTTACAGTTTTTCTGAATGAACGCTGATCTATTATCCGAACCGATCTTTGGAATTCCAAATCTAGGAATCATTTCGCTTGTAAGGACTTGATAACTGTTCCTGCTTCTTCATCTGCAGATGGCATTGCTTCTACCCATTTACTCAACCTATCAATTATTACAACCATGTACCTTTTTCCTCGAGCATCCTTCACCATGTCCACACAGTTCCCCACTAAGTACTTAAAAGGTCCGTCTAGTACCGGTATATGGCTAATAGGTGTCGCTGTTCCTTTTCTGACATTATGCTTAGCTCATGTATCTCACATGAAGATAAGAACTCATCAACCATATCATGCAGATATGGAGACCAATACCCTCGGTTATTAATTTTCCTCACAACCTCTCCTCTGGCACAATGATCAAAGCCATGAGCATCTGGAATCAAAATGTTTAACAGCACTGTGGATGCAATGATTAAACCTTCATGTGAACGCCACACACCTTGTGCATCTTCTGAGCTCCCCTCTGGAGCCACATCGAGGGCTCGTATGGACCTGCTTGATGTTGAATTCGAATAATATCCTCCAACTGAGGCTGCGGTTTTATAAGGACTACTGGTCCCATCACTGCCACTTGACACCTTGATGCTTGCTTCTAAGCTGGCTATGTTGTTACCCTTAGTGACATAGTCATTTCCTTTTTTGCGAGCTTGACTTTTAATGACAGCCAATCATTTTGGTAGCATCATAGCAACCATAAACTTGCTTATCTGTTCAGCATGCTGGAAGCATCCTTCACTCTTTTTAAACCCTCACTGCTTCCATACCGCTCCAAACAGATGACACACACCATGTGAATAGGCAGAATCTGTAAAAAAATATTTGCTACTAGCCCTTTGGCTGTTTGACATACGGCTGTGAGAGCGTTCATCTCGGCTAATTTGAGCAAAACCCGGTTGCGAACAATTCTGAGATAAGACAGGTTTGAAGTCTTCTCCATCCTTTATTATTACTGTATACTCAGTGTAACTTCCTAAATGGCCTCTAAACTAGACACATCAACAAAATAAGTAACTTCTGCTTCAGATATTGGTTTAGAGTCAAGATCAGGATGTAACCTAGTAAATGCCAATAAATTCGCCAGACAACCATGAGACACACATTCATATGCTAGAGGAATTAATTCAGCTGGGTTAACCGTGTCACATCTTTTTATAGTAATGTCGGGATATGTGAGCAGTGAAGAATATGCTAGAAGGCGAGCTTGAGTTAGAACAAATTTCCCTTGCTCTATCACTTCCACAACCTTATGATGTGTATAAATGGTTACTGGGTAACCCAGAGTCAATGTAGATGCTTTTCCATATGCATAATGTACTGCTGTAAGACCCTGTTAATAACATGGCGGGTAACCTTGTATTACATTATCTAGCTAGTGCTATAGTAAGCTAGAGACTGTTTTTCCCTCCCACTGCAGGTTTCCTGCATCACTACAGCTGAGGCGTATCCATCAGCTCGGTTAGCCACCTACAAGTAGAATGGTTTGATGTACTCTGGTATACCTAATGTGGGCGCTCCTTGCATCTCTTTTTCGATGGATTCGAATGCTTACAGTGCATCTGTGCTCCATTTTAATGGAGCACTTAGATTTTGCGGACCTTCTGCTCTCATTACCTCGCTCAGTGGAGCTGTTTTACTGCACCCTCCTCAATCTAGTCAGTGCTGAAGCCTGTTAAACCTAAAAAAGGTCATCAACTGTTTAACTGGTTGTGGCAAGGGTGCTTTACTTATGCCTTCTAATTGGGTAGGCACTATGGCTATTGTATCATGTGAAGTTAACCACCCTAAATATTCAACTTGAGGCTTGCAGTATTGCCGTTTAGCTTTGGATACTTTGTGACCTCTCTGTGCTAGCTTACCTTAAGGGAATCCCTATGGCTTGCTTCCAACGATATCGAGCATATCACACAATCCTCTATAAATTGAAGAAGGCTACTTCCTTTCATTAAATCTTCTACAGTAAATCAGCTTCCAAACCTGATTGAATATTTGCAGTGAGTGTCGGACCCACTGTGGCATTCGCCGGCAGTATATTGTTGTCCAGCATAAGTAAATGCAAAAAAATATCTACTCTTCTCAGCGACGGGTATGCTGAAGAAGGCTGAACAAAGATCAATCACAGTGAAGTATTTGGCTTCGGGAGGGACATTGGTTAGCGGTGTGTGTGGATTTGGAATATCTGCTGGATAATCCTCTGTTATACTATTAATTGCCTGTAAATCATGCACGAGACGCCATTTATTTTTGTCTGGCTTGATCATAGGTAAAATTGGAGTATTACAGCAGTTAGTTGTTTCTTCTAACACGGCTGCTTTTACAAGGCCTTCAATACTGGTTTTTATACCAGCTTCTGCCTCAGGTCGCAAAGGATATTGTCTTATTCTGGGCAGTTTTACATTTGGTTTGAGCTTTATTTGAATTGGGCTGGCTGATTCAATTAGGACTATATCTGTACCATGCTGGGACCATAATTCAGATGGGACGTGACTCTCTAGTTCCCGATGTAGTTTATCCTCTGTCTCAACTACCTCAGTTGCGGATGCCATTTGCGTTGTGGCTAATAACAACTTCCTGAGGAACACCAATCAAGTTATTACCACACAATACTTTGATAGAGTTTTTATATGCAAAATGGAAAATCAACGGGTTTATGGTTGACTCCCACTGGACTTCTGTAGCTCTCTTCATCATCAATCCTAAGTCCTTTGATCTGCAATTCCTTCCAACCTACACTGTCACATGGGGAACAGAATCAGTTACATTGACCCACCTTTTCACAAAATCACACTCATCTATGCTGATAGCTGCTCTTTGCCGACATATGACGATGTACTTGTGTAATTAGTTCCACCTTGTGCTCTTTTATTTCTTCCTGCCATGTTTGTTCTAAACCAGCATCCTTAGTTGGATCATACACCATTGTACAGTGAAAGTCTGAAGTAGGTAATTGTGCTTCAGGAATCTGTGCTTTAATGAACTTTCCCCACTTATGGATTACTTGACTTACATCCCTTTCGAGCTGTCTTATCCAATACACATTTGCTTGTGGCTCAGTCATTACCATTTGATTTTTTACACCATTCATTTCAGCATACACCCCTTCTGGAGAACACCATATTTGCAATCCTAATTTACACAATGCATCTCTGCCCAACAAATTAAGCAGGGTCTGACTTGAAACTAATACAGGTATAGTCACACCTTCGTCCCTAGTTTGTAGACGGACTGGAGCGGTCATAGGAATTAACTGCTATTGTCCCGATAATCCTACTGCCTTTGCCAATTTTACAGGCATGGGGAGATGACTTAAATTTAGGCATGACTTAAATGTACAAACTGCTCCTGTATCTACTAACAAGGGTTCCTGTTCAGCATGTAGTTGTTAAAACAGGTAACTGAATCTCCCCTGTTTTGGACCCCCCCATGGGTTTACTGGGCCTTGAGCTTGATCTCGAGGAGACTCCTGCCACCCACCTCGGGAGCTGGGGCCATGAATGTGTGGGGCACCTTGATCGGTTATGTCCAGCCAGTCCACACCCCCAGCATACGCCTGGTGGAAGTTTAGCTTAAGTGTCTCTTTGTCCCCTCTCGTGCTGATTAGTTCTCCACTCTTTCTGCCTTTGCGGATAAACATTGCAGACATCTGGTGTGAGTTTGGGGGTAGTGCTGCTGGTGCGGTCATCGCTGTGATTGCAGCTGGCTGGATCATGGGTGATGGGGGCCCCCCCAGACACTTGCTCTGCTGTGATTAGGGTCTCTTGGACCTTTTTCTTGTTTTTCTTAGTCAGTTCTTCAAGATGTAACTGAACATTTTCCTGTACTGTTCAGCAGCATGTGAGATGTGATCACAGAACTCTTTGTGTGATCTTGAATTTAAACCGACCACATCTCCAACTGATCACCCTTCAATGCCTTTGGGTCAACTCTAGCTGGGTACTCTGCACACAATGCCTTCCACACGTTAGGGCATCAAGCATCAAAGACAGCTCCATCCATATGGTTTGTATCTACAGCCTTGTTCAAATCAGAAGCACGGAGGACATTCTCCATCTTTCCTCCCCCACGGTTTTTGCCAGAAGAGCTTTATCTCCAACCGACAACAGCTTGCCTGAGGTCTCCACATCCAAGACCTTAATCCATTTCCCTGCACCCTCGTGAATGTTAGGGAGGCGGTTGACAAGTCCCTCGAGATCTTGCGTTGCCCATGGTACATATTGTCCCCATGCACCTTTAATTAAAATTGGGAATAGTGGAGCTAAGTTCCTAAGTCTCCCAGTGGTCCTTCCATGTTTCCAACTACCCATGTTGAATGACAACTCCTCCTCACCCCCATCCTCTCTACTGTACAATGGCCTATGTTCAGTCCTTAAGGTTGTATCTATCTGATTTCTTGACCGCCCTGGTGTTTTTGTGCTTCTGTCTATCTTGTCTCCACTTACATGCACCCCCTCTTCTCCCTCTATCTTATCTTCCTTCCCATACAACTTTCTCCACTTTTTGTAGATCTGCCCTTACTTCCTTATAACAATCTAACGGTGTACTTTCTTCTCTCTCCAACCACTTTTCCTGTCCCTTTCTAGACTTCACACACGGCTTCCTATAACCTTCATCTCAATCTACATGACCTTCCATCTGCATTTCTCCCGAAACTTCAACCATTCCCTTAAGCATTGGGAATTGACCTTCTGTCTGCACATATGGGGGAGATGTAACTAACGCTTCCCCCCTGTTACTCTGTGCCTCACTTTCCTTAACTTTCTCCTCACCTGCTTTTTCTTTCTTACAAACTCATCCCCTTCTTTCTTAACCAGAGCCAGGGCCTCTCTCTCCTGCTGTCTTTTCAACTCACTCTGGACACGCTTTTTCTCTCTAGCCGCAGTCTTGTAATTTTTACCAAAGTTTCCATTTCCCCACACAAAGCCAAATCAAATGTCCCCTCCTTTGGCCATTTTGTAATCATATCTCTAGTTCTCTTTTGCCATTTACTTGAGATCTTAGTTATGAGATCTCCACACAATGGATGCTTTAACACCAATATCTCCACCGGAGAGGCTGCCATTATGCCTTATAGCCTCTGTCACCAAAAACCAAGATATTCCTTACTACTTTATGCTTATGCACTTACTTAGTAACTAAATTTACTTACAGCAACATACAATATTATATAATCTTCTAAACATCCACCTTCATTAACAAGACTTAGCAATGATAGCCACTCTTTAACATACAATATTTCACTACTGTCCTATTAGTACTTGCCAAAAAGCAGAGTATTTTTATACACAGTGAATATTATCTTGCAAGAACCGATTAATGCCACAGTATTAATATTGGGTTCAGACACATTCACCATACCACACAATCTCTTTATTTCTAGGCTTATACGGTCATCCTGTGTCCCTTATTTCCTGGAAATTAGGGCTCATTCACGCATACTTTGTCCCCGGTCCTAATCAGGGCTCATTCAAGCATACTTGTCCCTGTCACAAACAAACGGAGACGGACCAGAAGACTAGCAGTTAGCCCTGTAGCATAGATGGTAAACCCAAACGCGGAAGTAGCGCGAGTAGGCAGGATAACCACGCTGTTTATTTTTAGGGGAAGGGGTGAAGGGTTTGAGTTGGGATATATGGAATACCGGGTGGATCCGGAGCGCCGCAGGCAGCTGGAGCCGGTAGGTGACAGGGTTAATCCGGAGGGTGATGCGGTATGGATCGATGAATCTGGGGGAGAGCTTCCGTGATTCTGTTCGTAGGTGAAGGTTCTTGGTAGATAGCCATACCTTGTCACCTATCTGGAATAGTCGTCCCGGAGGGTGTCGACGGCGATGTTGGAGGATGTAACGGGTGTTGGAGCATCAGATGGCATTGTTTGCTTGGTTCCAGAGCCGTCGACACCAACGAACCAACTGTTGGGCCGACGGTACTTCAACCTCCGGTTCTTGGTGGTCGAACATCGGAGGTTGGAAGCCGTAGCATGCCTCAAATGGGCTTAGATTGGTGGCGGAGGGGACGTGGAGGTTATGCGATAATTCTGCCCAAATGAGGTAGCGGGCCCAGGAGCACTGGCGATCAGCGACAAAGCATCTCAAGTAGCGCTCCAGTTGTTGGTTGGTCCGTTCCGTCTGACCGTTAGTCTGTGGGTGGTATCCAGAAGACAGACTACAGGTGGAATCGATCAGACGGCAGAAGGCCTTCCAGAACCGGGAGGTGAATTGGGGCCCCCTGTCCAAGACGATATCCCTTGGGAACCCATGCAGGCGGACTACGTGTTCTAATATCAGCTTGGCTGTGTTTTTGGCTGACGAGAGTCCAGGGAGGGCTACCAGGTGGACAGCTTTGGAGAACCGGTCGACGATCGTGAGGATGGTGTTCTTCCCTTCGGAGACCGGCAGGCCCGTGATGAAGTTGACGGCAATGTGCGTCCAGGGCCGACGGGGAACTGGGAGTGGTTGAAGTTCTCCCGGGGTTGGTTGGTTGCTGTCTTTGGCCCGGGCGCACACTGGGCACGCCTGGACAAACTCATCAATGTCCCTCTTCATGTTGGGCCCCCAGAAGGCGCGTCGGATGAATTGTAGCGTGCGGTGCCTTCCGGGGTGCCCCCATTGAAGCACCTCTGGCTTGATGGTGTTGGGCACATAGAGTCGTCCAGGCGGCACGCCTGCCAGTTCGGTCTCCGCAGCCTGTGCCTGGCGAACCCTCGTCTCTATGTCCTAACGAAGTGGTGCGATGATCTTGGCAGGTGGTAGGACAAGCGCGGGGTCCGCCCGGGGGACGTCTTCCTCGTACTGTCGTGAGAGGGCATCAGCTTTGATGTTCTTGGACCACGGGCGACAGGTGGAAATTGTAGTCCTCAAAAACAGAGCCCATCGCGCCTGTCTGGGGTTCAACTGTTTCAGCAACCAGATGGTGATGAGGTTCTGGTGATCAGTCCAGACAATGAATAGCTCTCTGGTGCCCTGGAGCCAGTGACACCATTCCTCCAAGGCCCACTTTATGGCCAGCAGCTCGCGGTCCCCTACTCCGTATCGCTGCTGAGTGGGGTAAATTTTTTTGGAGAAGAAGCTGCAGGGGTGCAGCTTCTGGACTGGACCTCGTTGGGAGAGAATCGCTGCGGCGCCCACGTCCGACGCGTCCACCTCCACAACGAATGGTTTGTTGGCATCTGGATGAAGGAGGATGGGAGCCATAGTGAAGCGGCGGCAAAGTTCACGGAAGGCGATAATGGCAGTAGAGGTGAGGTGAAAGGGGTGAGATGATGGACGTGTCAGAGCAGTTAGTGGAGCTGAAACCGTACTGTAGCCCCGGATAAAGCGACGATAGAAGTTCGCAAACCTGAGGAAACGTTGGAGTTGTTTAAGAGTCCTGGGTAGGGGCCAGTGACTCACAACCTCCAGCTTCTATGGGTCCATGGCCACACCCTGGGGCGAGATGACAAAACCCAGGAACGTGGTGGAGCGCTCGTGAAAAGCGCACTTCTCCAACTTACAGTACAGCTGGTGGTCGAGCAATCTCTTCAGAACCGCTCTGACGTGTTGTACATGTTCACTGAAAGTCTGGGAGTATATGAGGATGTCGTCTAGGTAGACGAACACCCATCGACCTAACATGTCTCTTAGAACGTCATTGATGAATTGTTGGAAAACCGCTGGAGCGTTGCAGAGTCCAAATGGTATTACCAGACTTTCATAATGACCGGTGGGAGTGATGAAGGTCGTCTTCCACTCATCGCCCTCTCTGATGCGCACCAAGTTGTAGGCGCTCCGGAGGTCCAACTTAGTAAAAATGGTGGCACCAGAGAGGGCGTCCAGGGCAGAGTTGGTAAGAGGCAATGGATGTCGGTTCTTGATGGTGATGTTGTTGAGCCCCCGATAATCAACACATGGGCGTAAGTTGCCGTCACGTTTCTTCACAAAGAAGAACCCCGCGGCAGCAGGCGAGGAAGAAGCCCGGATGGTACCTTGGCGCAGTCTGCTGGAAACATATTCCTCCATCGCCTGCGTCTCGGTGGCAGATAAAGAGTAGAGGTGGCCGCGGGGTGGCATGGAGCCTGGCTGAAAATCGATGGCAAGGTCGTCGGGGCGATGAGGAGGTAGGTGGGTTGCCCGTCTTTTACAAAACACCTCAGCCAGGTCTCGGTAGGCGCTCGGGATGGCGTCGGTGTCGACCTTGGGGGCCTCGGACTCCCTAGAACACGTCCCAGCCCGGGCCCGTAGGCAGAGTTCAGAGCAAGTCGGCCCCCATTGTAGGATCCAACTTTGTGTCCAGGATATGAGCGGGTCGTGACGAAGTAACCAGGGATGTCCGAGAATGAGGGGAGGTGATGAGATGGGGGTGAGGTAGAAGTGAAGCTGTTCCTGGTGTTGGCCGATGTTCATGGTGATGGGTTGAGTTTGGAAGGTGATGGGGCTGGAGGAGAGGGGCCGACCATCGACAGATGTAATATTTATGGGCTGGGATAACGCCTCGATCTTTACCCCCAGTTTCTTGGCATAAGAAGAGTCAATGAAGTTACCAGCAGCACCGGAGTCGACGAAGGCCGTACTTCCGACTCGTTTGTGGCCAAACTGGAGGTGTACTCTTACCGTGAGACGGGAATCATTGGTCAGGGTGGTGGAGAGGGAGATGGAACCCGGTGAGTCACTCTCACTTCTCACCGGGTCTGCGCGTTTCCCGGGCGTAGAGGACAGATGGCCCGGTGATGCACTGCTGACCCGCAATACGCGCAGAGACCCTCTCTATATCGTCGTTCCCGTTCTGCAGCGGTTAAGGAGGTGCGCCCTAATTGCATGGGTTCCCCGGCTCCGGTGTCAACCACGGCGGGAGGTGGAGAACCGACAGATCTGGTAGGATATGGTAGGAACGAGCTTCCGGAACAGGCGTGCGAGAGAAGAAGGAGGAGCTTCGGGGCGTGAAATGAGGCAGTGGTGGCTTGATGGACGGCAGGGTGCGAGGAGCTGGCTTAGGGCGGGCGAGCAGACGCTGGTCTATCCGGAGGGCGTGTTGGATTAGGCCCTCCAAGGTGGCTGGAAGTTCACGACCGGCGAGCTCGTCCTTAATGCGTGCAGCCAGTCCCCCGTAGTAGGCCGTCCGGAGGGCGGAGTCTCCCCAGTTGGTTTGGACGGCGAGGGTTCGGAAATCCGCCGTGTAGCGGCTCACGGACGAGCCCCCCTGCCGCAGATGATATAATTTTGAGTCGGTCTCCACCTCAGCAGCAGGATGTTCAAAGGTGAGTTTTAGCTGGCAGGTGAACTCTGTATAAGAGTAGGCTACATCTGAATCAGATCGCAGGACCGCCGTGGCCCACTCAGCTGCCTGCCCGGATAGCAACAAAACGAGAAGAGCAACGCGCAGTTGGTCTGTGGAGTATTTGGTGGAATTAAACTCAAACACTAGATCCAATGCGGTTAAAAAAACACTGCACTTCCCATCTGTGCCATCCCATTTGTCTGGTAAAGCAATGAAGACATCAGAAGAAGGGGGAGGGGGTGGCGGAGGAGCAGACGCTGCGATGGGCGTGGCAGCAGCCGGCTGAGCGACCGCCCCGCGGAGTGTCGCGTTCTCCTGCCGTAGCTCCGCCACCTCGCGACGCAAGGCCGCGACTTCTTGGAGGCCTTGGCGGAGGACCGCGACTTCACTACTGAGCTGATCGATCAACTTAGTGTGCTGGTAAACCACATCGCAGAGGTGAGCGTAATCCGCTGGGTTTACTGCTGTTGGCTCAGTCATTCTGTCACAAACAAACGGAGACGGACCAAAAGACTAGCAGTTAGCCCTGTAGCGTAGATGGTAAACCCAAACGCGGAAGTAGCGCGAGTAGGCAGGATAACCACGCTGTTTATTTTTAGAACTCTCTCGGAACGAGAGCAAGAACTTACACAAATAAACCCGTGTTCTAATAACACACACTCAATCGAAAGCAAAACTCAAGAAAGTGAGTACTCACAATTAGACAGACAGACCTTCAAATGCGCTACCTCATACTCGTCTGTTATTACTGCCATCTATCAAAGCCCTCTTGACAGCAAAACAGACCAATGCAATGCTTATTTTATCAGTTACTATTCAAATACTACCATTCAACGGTTAGTAAGCTGATGCATGCATTTTCCTTCTGCAAACAAAGCCCATTCAAAAATTACTTAATTTGGAGAGGTCCTTATCAGGCATCCTTACCACCATGGGTGATCCTCAGCAAACAACACAAACTAAGCAAATAAGCAAAAGTTGCTTACCTTTGTAAGTGGCCACCTGTTTGTGCTGCTCGCCAAGGAAGCCCATGCTGATCAGTCACCTTTGCCCCTTTTCCACCCTGCTCGCAGCGCCAAAATGTCGTGGAAATTAATTGGACTCAGGCTTTGATTTCAGAAGGTTACAACTTTATTGGTTGATCAATAAAGTCGGGAGGTCTGCAGAACACACCACGACTCCCGACGGCTTCTTGCTTAAATACTGATCCCAAACAAAGACGGCCAGTTTTCCCGCGCTGATTTTACATTCAACATCTGGATTTCATTAAATTTCCCAGTTCTAGGTGCCTCAATGTATAGGTCAGATTTCTTAGACAGGCCCATTCCAAGAGGCCTATATGGTCGGCTTCTCACACAAGTCTCCCATTATTTCAAGCTCGGGTATCTTTTATTTCTTAAAAGTAGGGTATGTCACATAAAATCAAATATAAAATTTCTTCTACAACACCTATCTTTCTCCTCTCTCAACCAACGCCTGAACTTTGACTTCTGTCCTGCGCCACCCAGCGATCGAAGACTCCACTCTCTTTGACATGCAAAGAAACTCCGGCTTGAACTCAGATGCCTCTTGAATGTCGCCAAGACGGAAGACGTCACCTTAACCCAGCGCACCAACCAATCAGCAACGCAGTGATTTCCTTCGCTGAAGGCGAACCAACAAGAACAACCATCATGTAACGCAAGTAAAACAAACAAAGCTTCATACCTTGCTGGAAGTGGTGCGCAATTCATAACTAAACCCAAAGCTCTGTTCTTGTGACTTCCTCAGTTCTAGTAAACCTAAACAAAACCTCCATTAACTTTCCCCATCTAAACTGTTCATGTGTGTGTGTGTGTTTGTGTGTGAGTGATTAAATAGTGTAGTTTCAAGTAAAGTAGATTAGTTCAATAAATTCTTGCTTCTTTATAAAGAACTGTTGTCTTGGTCATGTCTTTTAAAGTTTAAACATTTGCCCAGATCTTAAGTTACTCAAAATTTGCTTAAGTTGCTCATAATTGCTAAATACTAGATTTTGTGTTATCATCTGTGGCCATTTGATAAGCAGAACTGGTAAGATACAGTACCTGCCCTACTTTACAATACCCCCTATGTACACAATCCCGCCTATGATCCACATACTCAGGATCCTCCCACCTTATTTAATCACAAGCAGTATGTTCAGTAACTACTGTGTAATTATTGTACAGTGTTTTTTATGTTTGTCTGAACTCTGAGAGCTCCATACTTGGCAAACAGTCGGAACCAAATTCCTTGTGTGTCTCAACATACTTGGCGAATAAAACCTGATTCTGATTGAGTCACACCTCTTTGAGTAAAATTAAAACTGCCTGGGTGAAAGACCTAAATTTGACACTGTCAGATGAGACATGGAACTCAATTCTCAAGCTTGTCAACTCAATCTCCTTATGTGCTCGCCACTCTTTATTACAGTTTAAGGTTGTACACAGGGCTCATTTCAGTAAACTTCTTGTTTCTACCCTGATGTCGATCCATGCTGTGATAAATGTAAAAGCATAGAGGCATCTCTTATTCATTGTTACAACCCGCTTGTTTAGGGTCGCAACATAAAAGAGGAGTCAAACCAAAACGTATAATCAATGCAAATTATTTGTTTAATTATACGGATACAACGATCAAAATAATAAACATAAGTCTAGGGATAAAGGAAAATATACATATAATCACAACCAAAACATAAACCACATGTTATAGGAAATGCACCACAACAACAAAAAAAGAAACCCACTAATCTAAAGAGTCAACAAAAGTTTACATATTAAACTTAGACAAACCACTCCTGAGACTCCCTCCCCACAAAGTCTACCTCCAGTTAACCCCCACAGTGTCTTTTATATGCTACCCGTTTGGAATTAATCACAGGATGGGCCAATCAGGATCAGCCACACTCTTCCCAGTAGGATCTGGAGAGACTTCAGGGTCGTCACACCTCCCATTCCAAAAGGAGGTTATTTAAAGAACCGACAAAACAAACATAAAAAAAAAGAAACCCAAACAAACACCCAATTTAATAATAACATTTTGTAATTTAATACTCATCTCCATAAATCCCACTCCACTTCCCTCTCGGACTCCTGGGCCCTAGAATATCAGAGAGGAAAACTAGAGAAGAAAAGAGGGAGATTGAAAACAAAAAGAAAAAAAACTACTAAAGAGGAAAGAGAAAGAAAAGAAAGATGTACCCCAACACCACGGGGATACCTTACAGCCGCGAGAGAGCATCAGCAACTAAGTTGTCTTTACCACGAATATGTTTAAGATGCAGGTGGAAGGGCTGTAAAATAAGACTCCATCTCATAATTCGTTGATTCTTACCACGCATTTGATTCAGAAAAGTCAAGGGGTTATGGTCAGTATAAACAATGATAGGACCACAGAGTGAAGTTAGGTAAACCTCGAAATGTTGAATGGCTAAAACCAGGGCTAAAGCCTCTTTTTCAACTGTAGAATACGATTGATGATAACGATTGAATTTTTAAAAAAAAATAGCTTACCGGATGTTCAATTCCTTTGGCGTCTTCTTGTAAAAGAACCGCTCCAGCACCATAGGCACTAGCATCAATGGCAAGCAAAAATGTTTTTTAAAAATTTGGTGCCATCAACACGGGAGCACTCGCTAAAAGTGCTTTAGCATTATCAAAGGCACATTGACACTGCTGTGACCATTCAAATGACTTCTTCGGACTCAATAGATCCGTTAGAGGGGCAACTACATCTGCAAAGTTTTTACAAAACCCTCTATAGTATCCCACCATCCCAAGAAAACATCGTAACTCACGTCGCGTAGTGGGAGCGGGAAAATTACAGATGGCTTCCACTTTTGCGTTGTTAGGTTTTACACATCCTCCACCAACCACCTTCCCTAAATAAGTCACAGTAGCCTTTCCAAATTCGCACATAGCAAGATTTATGGTTAAATTTGCCTCAACCAAACGCTCAAAAAGTTCACTAATTTGTGCGAGATGTTCAGACCAAGAAGAACTGTACAAAACAATATCATCCAGGTAGGCTTCACAACCCGTCAACCCAGACAACACTCGACTGACTAAACGCTGAAAGGTAGCGGGAGCGTTTCGAACTCCAAAGGGCATAACGGTATACTGTAAGAAACTATCAGGTGTAACAAAAGCAGATAGTTCCTTAGCACGAGATGTCAACGGCACTTGCCAATATCCCTTTAGGAGATCGAACTTGCTGACAAACTGTGCAGAACCCACACGATCAACGCAGTCATCAATTCTGGGTAGAGGATAACAATCAGGTTTTGTGAAAGAATTAAGCTTCCTGTAATCAGTACAAAAACGGTAAGAATTGTCAGGTTTATTCACTAGAATGCAAGGAGAGCTCCAAGAACTAAAACTTGGTTCGGCTAAATTATGAGCAAGTAAATAATCCACCTCTTTCTGAAGTAACTTCTTTTTCATAGGGTTTACTCGATATGGATGTTGTTTTACAGGTTCAGCTATCCCAACATCAATGTCATGTTCAATGACATGAGTTCGGGTAGGAACATCAGAAAAAAGTGAGGAGAATGAACTTATCAAGTTAATTATATCGGTCTTCTCTGGTTCACACAAATGAGGCAAATAATCAGACAAATTCGCAAGAACATCAGAGTTATTAAGTCGTCCTTCCACTATATTACGAGAAGGACCATTTTCCCCCTCCAGAACACCAGACATCTCTATAGGTGTTTCCGAGACACTTGGATCTACCAGGTCACCAACCACATCAACAGGCAGAGACGTTACAGGAGTTATATAAGCCTTCAATAAATTAACATGACAAACCTGAACTTTCTTACGACGATCAGGCGTGTTTAAAAGGTAGTTGTTATTAGGATAGCACTTCGCTATCGTATAAGGTCCAGTAAACCTGGCCTGGAATGGACTATTCACTGCAGGTAATAAAGCAAGCACTTGATCCCCTACCTGAAAACTTCGGGACTCAACCTTACGATCAAACAACCTCTGCATCTTTTCCTGAGACTTACCCAGTTTTCGTAGAGCGATAGCTCTGGCTTCATATAGTCGATAACGAAAACTACTCACGTAGTCTAATACATGCTCAGGCGGCTCAGACATTTTCCATTCATCTGCCAAAACAGCAATAGGGCCTCTGACAGTATGTCCAAAAACTAACTCATTTGGACTGAAACCTGTGCTTTCTTGCACAACCTCACGAATAGCTAACAGCATCCAAGGAAGTCCGTCCTCCCAGTCACAATCAAGTTCAACACAATACGACCTTAAGAGTGACTTAAGAGTCTGATGGAATCTTTCCAATCCTCCTTGGCTCTGAGGATGGTAAGCACTTGAGATGTTGTGTTTAACCTTGAGTTGTTGCATGACTTTTGAAAACTGTCGAGACATAAAATTTGAGCCCTGATCAGATTGAATGGTTTTTGGAATGCCAAAAACAGACATGAAACTCGTTAAAGCCTTTAAAATTGATTTTGTGGTAATCGATCTCAGCGGATAGGCTGCAGGATAACGTGTAGACTGGCACATTACAGTAAGCAAAAAGACATGCCCCGCCTTTGATCGGGGTAAAGGACCAACACAATCAACAATCAAATGTTCAAATGGAGTGGCAACTACAGAAATAGGTTGTAAAGGGGCCAATGGAACCTTTTGATTTGGTTTTCCCATCATTTGGCAAATGTGGCAAGATCGTATAAAGTTAACCACATCTCTCTTAATTCTAGGCCAATAAAACTTCCTCAGAATTCTATCATACGTCTTCCGTACCCCCATATGACCAACAAGGCCCTGGTGTGCTAGTTGTAAAACAGCCTGACGAAACACTATAGGAACTACAACTTGGATCCTAGGAGCGAGTGAAGAATCAGAATTCATAGGTTGTCTGCAAAGCAATCCATCTTGAAGATAGTAGAAGGGACACAAAGTTTTATTTTCGTGTCCAGCATCAGCTAAGGAATACATTTCTTGAAGAGTTTTATCTGCATGCTGTGCGTTAATCAATTCAGCTCGAGTCACACTATAAAGTGGGGACAAAGAACAAATATTAGGTTGGTCATCACATATAAATGGTCTTTCAGACATGAAAACAGACTTATCAATCTGATCACCAGCACATTTTAACTTATGTACAGTAATCTCATCTTTTTCTGCAATACACATAGTATCAGGCTCTGATTGAGAATTAATAGATGAAATAAAAGTGTCACTAAGAACATCCATTTCATCTTGCACCTTCCTCTTGGCCATCGCCCGAGTTATTGCACAAGCTGGAAATAAGTTAGGACAGTCAGAAAATCCACCCGATCGCTCTAGAATAGAAGTAACTATAGGTGAAACTCCACCATCTGGCTTCTCCCAAACATCACCTCCAGCCAAGTCATTTCCAAGTATAAAAGTAACACCAGGAATAGGAAGCATTTCACGAATTCCTACAACCACCTCACCGGTCACAAGTTTGGAGTTAAGGTGAACACGGTGTAAAGGAACTTCCAGGTAGTCCATTTCAAGCCCTCTAACCAGCACATGAGATCCAATGGCAGTACGTTCAGACAAAGACAAAAGTCCCTCAATCAAAAATGACTGCCCAGCCCCAGTATCTCTAAGGATACGAACAGGCACCCTTTCATCACAACCAGGTAAAGAAACACTTCCATCAGTGAGAAATGGCCCTAAGTCAACACCATTTTTACCATTCTCCATTTCAGGGATGTTCCTCTGCCCAACTTGCTTGTCAGGACTAAGATTCGAACTTAAGGTAGAAATTAACCCAACAGGTTTAACAGCTTTATCTTTCTTTTTAAGTACAACACAGTCTGATATTTTATGTCCTGGTTTCCTACAATAGAAGCAAACCAATTCTCCTTTTATGCGTGTAAATGAGGGTTTGTCAGCAGAAGTGGATACAACATTCTGAAGTGCGACCATCTTTTTATTTTTACCTAAAACACTCAGCTTTGATCTGTTCAATTCACTTATGTGAGCAGTTCCTTGATGAGTGAGAACAAATTCATCTGCCATAAGAGCAGCATCAGACAACTTAGTCACCTTATGTTCATTGAGATACATAGCAACACCATTTGGAACACAACTTTTAAACTCCTCTATAAGAATAAGCTCCCTAAGCTGTTCCTTGGTGGTAATTTTTACAGAGGAACACCAACGATCAAACAAATTCTCTTTTTCTCTAGCAAACTCAAGATAAGTACACTTCTCAGACTTAAAATGAGTCCTAAACTTCTGGCGGTATGCCTCCGGTGCCAATTCATAAGCATGCAATATAGCAAATTTTACAATCTCATAATCAGCGCTTTGCTTAGTTGTTAATGCGGAATACACCTCTTGTGCTCTCCCTACCAACACACATTGTAATAATAAAGTCCAAAATTCCCTTGGCCATTTTAAAGACTCTGCAACGCGTTCAAAGTGTTGGAAATACTTCTCTACCTCTTTCTCCAAAAACGGTGGGACAAGCCTAATGTTTTTATAAACGTCAAACACAGGCACAGCAACCACGGACTCAACGGATGACACTTGAACAGCAGGTGGATCGGTTTTAACTTTCAGCTCTAGTTCAAGTTTCCGCAGCTGAAACTCTCTCTCCTCTCTTTCCTTTTGAAATTGTAATTCTATTTTACGTAACTCTAACTGCTATTGTAGCCTCTTTATTTCAAAGTTATTCTCTAACTCTTTTTCTTTTAAAGCACGAACATCACGTTCAGCACGAAGTTTTTCCGGATCAATACACACCTGCTTCTCTTGTAAAGCCATCTCACTAAGCTTTGTATTTTGATCGTCATCACAGATAGTGGGGGATAAACACTCCTCAGGGTTAATAGGTTGAGCTCTTACCTCTAAAACGCCTCGCTCAGAAAGTGCACTCTTCACAACTTTAATCAGCGTTTCCTTCAGCTTCTTATCACTGCTCGTTATCTCCACATCGAATTGTTCGGCAATCTGCACAAGCTCTTCCTTCGTGTACCTCTCCAATAATATCTCTGAAGGAAATGCAAGAAAGACCTCGACTACTGAGGACGACGACATGCCTACTAGAAGAGACAACAGAGCCTACACACAACAACGCGAGCACACGTGTAACCAGATACAGATCCCATCAAACACTTCGCCAGGGACTGTCACAACAAACCGACTCTGAGAGAGAAAACTCACCGTTACAAGATAAATAAAGACTTAAGTCATTTGTCAAATTATCTTGATCTCGGGTAGACAAACCACACAAACAAACAAAAAAAAAAGTGTTACCTTATGAAAAATGAGAGACTCCAATAACTACAAACAAAACCAACTAACCTATCTAGTCTTCAAAGGTGTACCGGACTCGGGGCGGCGTTTAAACGCTGAACTCGAAGACAATTGGCATTTCAAAGCAAAAGCCCGAAGCGTACCCCCGACAGAGATTTAAAACCTCCGTCCAGAATAGCCTTCAAAAATAACAAAGGAAAAATAACAAACAGTGCCTCGATGGAAGGATTATAAATCCAGCTGAGGACACTACTGAAGTCTACTCATTTACACAAGTAAACACACAAAATTTCTGTGCATTTACTTACACATGTAGCATCCGGACGAGCGCCCAATTTTAAGTTACAACTAGCTCGTTTAGGGTCGCAACATAAAAGAGGAGTCAAACCAAAACGTATAATCAATGCAAATTATTTGTTTAATTATACGGATACAACGATCAAAATAATAAACATAAGTCTAGGGATAAAGGAAAATATACATATAATCACAACCAAAACATAAACTACATGTTATAGGAAATGAACCACAACAACAAAAAAAAAGAAACCCACTAATCTAAAGAGTCAACAAAAGTTTACATATTAAACTTAAACAAACCACTCCTGAGACTCCCTCCCCACAAAGTCTACTTCCAGTTAACCCCCACAGTGTCTTTTATATGCTACCCGTTTGCAATTAATCACAGGATGGGCCAATCAGGATCAGCCACACTCTTCCCAGTAGGATCTGGAGAGACTTCAGGGTCGTCACATTCATATGTAATGGATACACACGTGGACAAAATTGTTGGTACCCTTCGGTTAATGAAAGAAAAACTCACAATGGTCACATAAATAACGTTAATCTGACAAAAGTAATAATTTTTTAAAAATTCTATGAATGTTAACCAATGAAAGTCAGACATTGCTTTTCAACCGTGCTTCAACAGAATTATTTAAAAAAATAAACTCATGGAACAGGACTGGACAAAAATGATGGTACCCTTAGAAAATACTGAAAATAATGTGACCAAAGGCACATGTTAATTCAAGGTGTGTCCACTAATTAGCATCACAGGTGTCTACAATCTTGTAATCAGTCAGTGGGCCTATATATAGGGCTCCAGGTAGTCACTGTGTTGTTTGGTGACATGGCATGTACCACACTCAACATGGACCAGAGGAAGCGAAGGAAAGAGTTGTCTCAGGAGATTCGAAAGAAAATTATAGACAAGCATGTTAAAGGTAAAGGCTATAAGACCATTTCCAAGCAGCTAGATGTTCCTGTGACTACAGTTGCACATATTATTCAGAAATTTAAGATCCATGGGACTGTAGCCAACCTCCCTGGACGTGGCCGCAGGAGGAAAATTGATGACAAATCAAAGAGACGGATAATCCGAATGGTAACAAAAGAACCCAGAAAGACTTCTAAAGAGATCCAAGGTGAACTTTATGCTCAAGGAACATCAGTGTCAGATCGCACCATCCGTCGTTGTTGGAGCCAAAGTGGACTACATGGGAGACGTCTAAGGAGGACACCATTGTTGAAAACAAATCATAAAAAAGCCAGACTGGAATATGCCAAATTACATGTTGACAAGCCACAAAGCTTCTGGGAGAATGTCCTATGGACAGATGAGACAAAAATGGAACTTTTTGCCAAGGCACATCAGCTCTATGTTCACAGACGGAAAAATGAAGCATATCAAGAAAAGAACACTGTCCCTACTGTGAAACATGGAGGAGGCTCTGTTATGTTCTGGGGCTGCTTTGCTGCATCTGGCACAGGGTGTCTTGAATCTGTGCAGGGTACAATGAAATCTCAAGACTATGAAGGGATTCTAGAGAGAAATGTGCTGGCCTGGGTCTCAGTTGCAGGTCATGGGTCTTGCAACAGGACAATGACCCAAAACACACATCTAAAAACACCCAAGAATGGCTAAGAGGAAAACATTGGACTATTCTAAAGTGGCCTTCTATGAGCCCTGACCTCAATCCTATTGAGCATCTTTGGAAGGAGCTGAAACATGCTGTCTGGAAAAGGCACCCTTCAAACCGGAAACAACTGGAGCAGCTTGCTCATGAGGAGTGGGCCAAAATACCTGCAGAGAGGTGCAGAAGTCTCACTGACAGTTACAGGAATCGTTTGATTGCAGTGATTGCCTCAAAAGGTTGCGCAACAAACTGTTACGTTAGGGGTACCATCATTTTTGTCGAGGCCTGTTCCTGTTCCTGTCCATTTTTTTTTATAATTCCGTTGAAGCATGGTTGAAAAGCAATGTCTGACTTTCACTGGTTAACATTAATATAATTCTTATTTATTATTACTTTTGTCAGATTAAAGTTATTTTTGTGACCATTGTGAGTTTTTCTTTCATTGACCGAAGGCTACCAACAATTTTGTCCACGTGTGTATGCCCGAATTTGGAAAAATTCTGGAGGGACGTTTTTAAAACCTTGTCGTACATATTGAAATGCAATCTTGAACCAGACCTTCTGATAGCTCTTTTTTTTGTCAAATAAGTTTTTATTCAGTCATCCAATAACCTTGAAGTAATCACAATTTTCTGATATTCATAAAAAAACTTACCAAAACAAACAAACAAAAGAAACAGAAAACAAAACATATTACAAGTAACACCCCAACCCGAGCGTATAAATATACAATACATTGACAATGAAAACATCTTGAAGTTACAATATTTAGCATTAAATAAGGGGGGGGGGGGGGGGGGGAATGAGAGACTCAATGGGACGGATTCAACGGTGACGGCCAGGACAGGAACAAGGACACAGAGAAGGCTCACTCAAACCACCATAACTGGGAAGGCACTAGAGACAACGTGCCCCTGCGGTAAGATATGCAAGAACGTAAGGAGCCTAAAAATACATCAGGCCAAGGCCAAGTGTGGGAGGAAGAGGAGACAGGTGCAGCGCACAGATCTAGCATCTGGTGAGACGCAGGAAAGCTCCAGCCAGGAAGCACCCCACAGCGCTGGAGATTTCTCAGCACCTCAGTCACCAGCACCACAAGGGAGCATTTCCACAGATGCCATACCACAGCCAGAGCCTATTAAGGAGAGGATCAGGTGGTCAAGGATGTCTAATATCAAGGAGTGGGCTAGTTTCGATGAGGACCTGAATAGAATTCTTGAAGTTACGTCAGCAGGCACAGTTGAGCGGAAAATGAACACTCTTACAGAGATTACGTACAACCTAGCAAAGGAACGGTTTGGCATAGTAGAGAGGAAGGGCAACATCAAGGCAGAGAAGCAACCAAACAGAAGAGAGAGAGAAATTTGCAACTTGAGGAAAGAAATTAGGTGCCTTAATAAGAGGTACAAAGCAAGCAGCAGTGAGGAAAAAGAAGGGGTAAAAGATCTCACAAGCAGGCTTTGGGAACGTCTCAGGAGACTAAGAAGGGTGGAAAGGAAAAGGATACTAAGCAAGGAGAAGGAGAAGCGGAGAGCCCAGTTTATAAATAATCCATACACTTTCACTAGGTCTCTACTGGGAGAAGCTAAATCTGGGAGTCTAAACAGCTCTAAAGAGGAGGTGGAGGCATTTCTTAAGGAGACACATGGAGACCCAAATAGCCGCCTTTTGGAAAACACAGAAATTGGCATGGTAGAGCCTCCCATCATCAACCTCAACACAAATGAACCGACCTGGAAGGAAATTCAGGAAGTGGTTAAAAAGGCAAGAGCAGCTTCAGCTCCAGGTCTCAGTGGTATACCCTACAGGGTGTATAAGAAGTGCCCACAGCTTTTCCGACGCCTGTGGAAGCTGCTCGAGAGAATCTGGAAGAAAGCTACAATTCCATCGATCTAGCAGAAGGCAGAAGGATGCTTTGTCCCCAAAGAGGAGGCCTCAGTGAGCATAAATCAATTTAGGACCATTTCCCTGCTCAGTGCTGAATGCAAGATCTTTTTCCCAGTGTCAGCAAAAAGGATGTCCACCTCCATGATTGAGAACGGATATGTCAACACTTCAATCCAAAAGGGTGGAATCCCAGGATTTGCGGGATGCCTGGAACACACAGGAGTCCTGAGCCAGATGATATACGAGGCAAGAGCGAAAAAAGGCGACCAGACAGTTGTTTGGTTGGACTTGGTTAACGCCTATGGGTCCATTCCCCATGATTTAATCAGAATAGCACTGAAGTACTACCACATCCCAGACCACATCAAGGTAATGATCACCAGCTACATGAATGGAATCCAGCTCCTTTTCAAAGCGAAGGATTACACAACACAGTGGGAGGACCTTGAGAGAGGAATCATCACAGGATGTACTGTCTCGCCCATCTTTTTTTCCATGGGCATGAACCTCATTATCAAAGCTGGAGAGATGGAAACCAGAGGCCCAATGATGGACTCGGGGACCCGGCAACCAGCTATCAGGGGTTACATGGATGATCTTACAATCACAACATCATGCCATGTACAGGCAAGGTGGGTTTTAACAAAGCTGGATGAGGCAGCAAAGTGGGCTAGAATGACTTTTTTAAGCCACGAAAATCAAGGAGCCTGGTCATTAGGAAGGGTAACATCTCCTTTAAGTATAATCTGGTTATACAAGGCGAGATCATCCCTTCCAAGGAAAATCCCATTAAGTATCTGGGAAAGTGGTATGATGACTCACTAAAGGACCATAACAACTTCCGGAGTACTGAGAAGCAAGCAGAGAGTTGGCTTAGGAAGATTGACAAATCAGGACTTACAGGGAAGTTTAAAGCATGGCTTTATCAACATGGCTTGCTCCCCAGACTGATGTGGCATATGACTGTGTATGAGGTTCCACTTACAGTAGTGGAAGGAGTGGAACGTAAGATCAACTCACACCTTAGAAGGTGGTTGGGAATTACTCCAGGCTTCATGTCAGTCGGGCTGTACATCAGATCAGGGCAATTACAACTACCCCTCTCTTCCCTGGTTGAGGGGTTCCAAGTAGCCAAGTGCAGGGTGGTGATGACCCTCAGGGACTCAAGAGACTGAAACTGGAAATAAAATCCAGGTCAGGACGGAAGTGGGAGGCCTCAGAAACTCTGGCCATAGCAGAAAGGAACCTGGAGCTCAAAGACATCATTGGAGCATTATGCAGAGGAAGGCAAGGTCTTGGAACAACCCACTTCCATAGGTGGGGGAAAGCCAACCCTGTGGAAAGAAGAGCCATGATCCAGGCAGAAATAAGGGACCTAGAGGAAGAGCGGAGGAAAGCAAAGGTTGTGGAGCTAGGATCCCAGGGGGCTTGGACAAGGTGGGATCTCCTTAAGAGAAAGGGCTGACCTATGAAGGCTCAAGCCGTACCAGATCTCATTCTTGCTTAGGGCTGTCTATGAAACTCTTCCAACCCCTGTGAATTTGCACAGATGGGGGATAAGGGACGACCCAACATGCAAGCTCTGTGGGCAAAAGGGAACAATGGCACACATTTTGACTGGATGCAAAACTGCGCTGACCCAGGGCAGGTATAGATGGCGCCATGACAAAGTACTGACTGTACTAGCTGACATCCTAGAGCAGGAGAGGACCAGGAAATGTCAACATAAGAGCAAGTCGCACATTCATCAAGGAGGGGACGAGACCACCAGGGCCCAATAAAACCAGGGCAAGTCTTTTGCAGTCTGCCAAAGCATGGGAGCTTAGGGTAGACCTGAAAAAGAGGCTCCAGTTCCCAGATGTTGTCCACACAACCTTAAGACCTGACACCGTCCTCTTCTCTATGGAAGGAAAGAAGATTATCGTAGTGGAGCTTACAATGCCATAGGAAGAGGGGTGGGAGGAGGCGTTCGAAAGGAAGACTGAACGCTATAGGGAATTGGTGTGGAATTGCAGGGACAAAGGTTGGCAGACGTGGTTGTATCCAGTTGAGGTGGGATGCAGGGGCTTCTCAGCCCAATCAGTATGGAAGCTGATAACAGACATTGGATTGAGGGGGACTGAGACAAAGAAGGCAGTGCGAAGGCTGGGGGAGGCAGCAGAGAGAGCCTCCTGTTGGATTTGGAGCAGGAGGGAGGAGTTGAGCTGGCAGCCAGGAGGGAGTGAGTAGTGGCTGGCCACCACCACTGACCTACCAACAGGAGAGTGTTATGGTTAAGGGTCGAAACAGTTTGGGATCGTTGGTAACCATCTGATGACACAACCTCCTGGCTAAATGCTCCAGTCATTGCAAGATGACTGAAGGAGAATCATCCATGGATGTATGTATTATTATATAGAATTCTTCTTGAGGTAACAGCAGAAAGGGGCCCCAAATCTCGCGAAACTGTCCAATGTTGCCTTTTAAAAAATATCTGGTTCGTTCCAAGTGCAGAGTAGATGTCAGTTCCTCAAGCCATAGTTTAGGAGGGTTAGCCTTTTTCCACACTGTAAAAAAAAAAAGAAGTAAGATTTACTGTTAAAAAACAGCTGTGGTAGCTAGAATTTTACCATAAAAAATATGGTAGCAATGTTTTTGTTTGTATGGGATTGCACTCATTATACTGTATATTTTACGGATTACATTATTTTTTATGGTTTATAACTGTCTAATTAACATGTTTATGCTGTTATACAAATAGTTTATACCCATCAAATTCCAGGGTTTACATTGTAACAAATACAGATCATAACCATGTTTTTTACAGGTAAAATTAGACAGTTGTATGTTGCAATAATAATGGTTTATCTCCATATTTTTTTACAGCTCAGAACTTAACTCTCACTCACTCATCGTCTATACACCTTTATCCTAGATATCCTAGAGACTATCCCAGGAGACTTAGGGCACGAGGCAGGGTACACCCTGGACAATCCATCGCAGGGCACACACACATGCTCACACACTACAGCCAATTTGGGAACACTAGAGCCTAATCTGCAGGTCTTTGGACTGTGGATGGAAACCGGAGTACCTGGAAGAAACCCACCAAGCATGGGGAGAACATGCAAACTCCATGCACACAGAGACAGGAATCAAACCCAGATCCTGGAGGTGCAAGGCAACAGTGCTAGCCACTACACTACTGTGCTTGCTACACAATTGTTGTCGTTGTTGTACTATTTTTCTATTATGAACAACCATAGTGAATTCATTCAGCAATTCTGTGAAAGCATCATTTTATCACACGAGCTGGGAGCTAGAAGAGATAAAAGTTACATTGCTAAGCATTCAGATTTTACTGTTAAGAAACTATTAAGAATACTTAATATTCATACTAATCAATTCATACTAATTGATGAATACAAACCTAATGTCACGGGGGGCGTGGCGGTGGAGGATCCAAGTGCAGAACGAGCGTTTGTAGAGAGTGAGTGCAGCGCTTTTAATCAATGGGATCCGTGATGTCGTGAGGAGCGCTTGCTGTTTCTCTGAATGGTCTCTGCGGCAGAAATTCAGAAGCGGGGAGTTGGCGAGAAGTAGCTCGTGGATGAAGAACTGGCAGAGGTCAGTAGTCGTGAGTTGAGGAATGTCCGTAATCAAAACTCGTGGTCGAAAAACAAATGTTTTTCGACGAATGTCGGCAACAGTAAATCCGGGAAGTCAGGTAATCTATAACGTGAGGCAGAGTCGTGGTCGTGGAAACAAAACATGGTCGAGATCCGAAAGGTCAAAGCAGAACGAAACGCTGGAATACTGGGCATGGATAGCACACAATAATCTGGCAGAGAGCTGTTGTCTGGAGGAGTGATAAATAGAGAGCTGTGATGATCTAGAATTTAGAACAAGTGTGTTTGGAGAGATGAATGAGGCAGTGAAAAGCAAGGAGTGGGATGGAACATGGAGCAGGAGTGTGCAGGTGTTCATGACCTTACTTGAGATGTGGGTGTGATCTGGCGTGCCGTGACTCCTAAATCAAATCATTAAAACCCATCAAAATCTATTCAAGACTTTGAAGACTATTCAAGACATTTTTATCGCATTTACTCTGCCAATTAGAGAGATAGAGTTAGAGATTCACTTTTTTCTAAATAAACTTTAAAAACAGAGAATTTCCCAAAGGTAGTGATAATCTTGAGTACAACAGGAAGGCTCGTTTGCTGTTGAATAATATATAGCAAAATATCATCTGCATATAGTGATATTTTATTAATGGTATTTAAAGTATTGAATGCATGTATGCAAGAGGTTCTATAGTTAACGCAAATAAAAGGGGTGAAAGGGAACAGCCTTGTCTGGTTCCTCTTTTACGATAGAAATTTTTTTTTTATTTGTTAGAACCCATACTGATGGATTACTGTATAAAATTTTAATCCAGGTAATAAACTCATCTCCCATATCAAATTTCTCAAGGACAGCAAACCCGGCTGTCACCTGGCAGCCTGTCAGGACTGGAAGTTTTCCCACTCATCAAAGCATTTATTGTGTTCTTTAATTCATCTAAAGTAATGTCTTTATTAAGATATAGCCGATCTCCTGGAGATACTATGGGAAAATTAAAGTAAAATTAAAGTTGTGGGTCTGGTTTAGTGTCTGAAGAGTATAACTTTGAGTAAAATTCCTGAAAACACTTGTTTATTTCTTTAGTCATTTTACTCAATTGTCTGGTTTAGAATTTATGGAGCTTCTCTCCAAATTCAAAGTATTTCTGTTTAATGAAATGAAAAGTTCTATTAATTTTAGTAGAGACAATTTTATTGTATTCGTACCTGAACTGTAAGATTTTCTTAGAAATGTCTAATGAGGTGTTTAGTGAATCTTTAGTGTCTAGCTGATGAATTTGTTTCTCCAAATCAGTTAATTTTGTTTTTTATAATTAATTCCGATACCCTTAATATGATAAAACCTCTTATAAATGCTTTAATGTTTCCCAGAGCAGTCCTGATGATGTCTCTGGCTTATCGTTGCTATCAAAAAAAAATTCCAGTTGCGAACTTATGAAATCAGTAAACTTAGGGTCTTTGATTAAATGAGGGTCCATCATCCATAAAGGACGATTAAAGAATGTTTGATCGAGAACAACTTCAAATGAAACTGAGGCATGGTCTGAAATCAGTAAATCATGAATTTTAGAGTTTAGGATATTGAAAATAAGATTGCTGTCCACTAGAAAGAAATCAATACGGGTGTATACAGTAAATTATGTACTGTACATGTGAGTGAAATGTATAATCTCTTTCGGTTGGGTATATAAGTCTCCATATGTCTACCAAATTAGAAGTATTAATAAAATCATTCAGAAATATTTATTTGGGAAAATTTAGGGAGGAGAGAAAAAAACATTTCTAAAAAATTCTGTTTCGTCATATACATTTATTAATGTAATCAGGAAACCATAATTCTCACCAGATAAAATAATATAACGACCGTCCTTATCTGTTTCCAGAGTGTTTTGTTTAAATGGAACCCCTTTTCGAAATAAAATAGCAACCCCCCGAGATTTAACTGCAAAATTGGATTGATAGCTTTGTCCTATCCAAATACCTTTAAGTTTATTCTTAGAGTCCTTTTTGAGATGAGTATCCTGCAGAAAGATTATATCGGACGAAAGGGATTTTAAATGTGATAATGTCTTGCTTCTCTTAACCAGATGACTTAATCCTTTAACATTCCACAAGATAAATTTGAGACCCCCTCTGTTACTTTGAGTTGTTATTTTTTGCTTGATTAAAAATCAGGGCAATCATTTTCACTACTTGTTTATTACTTTGAGGTATTTTAAACAGGGCCCCATCCCACATTCCCCAAAACTTAAACATTAATCACGACAAATAATCCCGTCATCTAGCTGACTAACTAGAATTGGCAGTGTGATATGGGATTACGCAAAAAAATAAAGTAAAAGATAATAACAAAATAAAATAAAAATCTGTCAAATAAAACAAATACCTTCAAAAAAGGGTCAAAACTTAAACTTCCAAAAACTAGTATCTAATAGCCACAGAGTAAAAAAAAAAAAAAAAACTGAATTAATTAAATCCAGAAGTCGGCTAGTAGTTTCTAGAATGTGTGACTATAACTTATTATTCACATTTACTGAAAAGATGTTCTGACGAAGTTATATTAGATTTTTACCGGAGCTGTTGTAAAGTGCGTGCTACTCTCTCATATCGAAACCGGAAGTCCATCCTGATTGCTCTTTTTAGTATAACTGGAGAGGAAGCTAAGTGAGGAAGATATCTTCAGCTAAACAATGTTTACTGTCTCTGTCTTACTATCCTCTTTTATTGAAGTGGAAGGATGCCACCTCACTCACTCACGCCCAGTGGCTCAGAGATATTATGTTCTGTTTGTCCCTGGAGAAGATTCACTACTCAATCCGTCATTCAGAGTTGAAATTTCAACAGGTGTGGGGGTCGTTCCAGTGCATCCTTCTTTCTCTTTTTCTTTTTCCTTGTTTTTTGCACGCAAAACCAAAAAACTTCCAGTTCCATGTTTTTCATTACTCTCTTTTCATTCTTTAAATATGCCTTCCATCTTTACACATGTTAAGCTGGCTTGGAGTCAGGGAGGGGTGGAGTGGGGTGGGTCTTATGGGGTTTATAAGGGGTTTATGAAATATGCATTGAAACACTACATGTTTACTCTATAATATCCCTGTTTAAAATCAATAAAAATATTGTTGAAAGAAATTCTGGTTGTGGAAGACTGGGCAGATGGTGAGGTGCCCTTCATCTTTAGAAAAGGAAGTGGACCTGCCATATACTGTAGCACAAGTTAGGAACAAAGTGCCAGCAGCATCCTGCCAACCCCAAAAAGGCATGTACCCGTTTCCTGCTGTTGTGTCTCGGGTATGTATAGACTGCTTTGACCTTATTTCCAGACGTTTTGATAAGCCATGGCTGATCATTTTGTTCCTAAGTTAGCCGCAGATGACACTGTTGACCACATCTCTGACTTGGGGTTTACTGCCCACCTGAGTTCATGGTCCTCTCCAGTGCTTCGGTAATGCACTTACAGTAGATGTAGTTTACTTCTGCAGAAGTGCTTCTGGGTAGTGGGTTGTGGATTCTAACTACCAGGGTAGTTTCTCATGTCCTCTCACTAATTTTGGAAGAGGGCTAAAGAGTATGCTCAAATTCCTCAGTGATGATAGTGAATGGGCAGGAAGGGGTTCGGCTGATGTCTTCTTGGGGCACTGAGCTGAGCACTCACTCCGCAGTCTTCCTTCTCTTCTGCCTGGAAGTCAGTCTAGTCATGACCTAGGACAGGGGGTTTGCATCTCAGGGAAGGTAAACTTGAGGGAAGGCTCAACTTGATTTTTTTTTTATTCAGTCGATGTCTCCAAAGTTTTTAAACACGCAGTGTTACCTGTTGTCTCAACAAATACCACTGTAACCCTGCGTTCACACCGAACGCGGTGAGAGCGTTCACAGTTCGCTCTCGCCGCCCTGCCGCCGCCGCCTGTCGCCGCTCTTCGCCGCTGTTGGCCGCTCTGACGTACACCGAATGCCTTTTATACAATATTACAAAAATACAATATTTTTTTGCTCATCTTGCAAAGTGCTTACAGACCAAGTTACTCGCAATCCAAGGCTACACTGTAATTATTTACATAAAATGATGGCAGAAATACTGTTGACCACATCTCTGACAGCCTGACAGACAGTTGCCTTGTAAACCTGATCTGTATAATTGATGCTGTATAGAAACCCAGGTTGGAAAACAAAAAGTAATAAACATTTAGTATTAGTGTCATAACTGTTTTATGATCTGGAGGGTGATTCAGTTGGTCAGGTCTAGGCTACGTTATGTGGCAATAAAATTAAGTCAGCTGAGGACCTGAATGTACTGAATGTACTGAAGCAAAGTGTTTTCACACCAAATATTGACTGTGTTTGTTTTATTACTGTTTACTGGTATTTCTAGAAGGTTATTTTATTTAGAAAATGTAAATTCAATTATTTTTGAAGGTAGCACTGCATATTGCACTTTTGCAGTTGCAAAAAGACTTGTGCACAAAACTGTAATTCCTTACTTTATCTTGAATAACTCAGGTTATTATATCAATTGATTTTTCCTCTCCTGATGGCACAGGGATATTCCAGGACTTATTGTGAAAGAGTTGTGTGCTGTAATCAAAGGCAATTGACTGAAATATTAGATTGTGTGATTTTATTTAATTTTTTTGGCTGGGCACTGTACGTATTGCACAGGGATAAAAGTTAACAATAGTCTTTTTAGCATTTGAGATGGCCTACTGTATGGTGGAAACTTTAACGTACTGTGAGCAAAACATTTACTGTAGATTAAACTATAAGAAGTAAATATGCCTAAAATAAATGTAGATAAATAAAATATCACAATAAAAATAATATAAATAAATAAAACTCACATTGAAAGCCTGTTTCTCTTAGGTTCATATCTTACTTTATGTGATGCAAACTTTTATAGTTTTCCCACACTGAGTGCACATGGTATTGTTTTGAATTGTTTCCAGATGCTTGGTTCAAATTTCCTTAAGAAGAGAGGAAAAGCTTCACACCCCTTCCCACAAACTGTGCAACGTTTCATTTGTAACAGTGACTTTTGGAGCCTACTTACTATTCCTGATTGCGTTTATTTGTCTGAGGTAAGGACAATCAAATTTATTTTGTATTGCATTCATAATACCTTTAAAGCAGCAACAAAGATGTGTCTTATATGAGTTTTTTAGTGTTTTAAAGCATACTGATATAATGCATGCTGTATGATTACACGGGTTATGCAAAGACACAGATAAAATATTTGAAATGTAAATGTACTTATTTTGATTGTTAACATAATGTAAGAGATGGTACAGTGTAAATGAAAGTCAGTCAGATTATGTAAAACGCAATAAGAAACAAGAAAGCTAATAAGTATTTTTAATACCTCTTTTTTTCACTTTCCTTTTTAACTAGACTTGTCAAGATGTCCGACAATCAAGACTATGACTACAATACTTCACACAACATTCCTTTGTTGTTAAAAGTAAACATAGATATTACATACCTAAATACAATCAGAATGCTATACATCACTGGATATATCATCATTTGCACCCTTGGCCTGGTTCTTAACCTTTCAGTCATTATAGCAGGCATCTGTTACAACCACAGCTCTGATACTGCTAAATGCGTCCTGGCGTTAGCCGTGACTCACTTGCTCTGTTCGGCGTTCCTGCCATTTCAGATTCTCTACAGCTGGTTTCACTTCAACTGGCACTATGGAACAGCTCTGTGCAAGCTCTCGTCTTATGTCTTTTACGCCAGCCTGTTCTCCACAGCTGGTATACTGACTGTATGGAAACTCACTGACAAATGCCAAGGAAGGCCCTGCATTATATTCAGACATTCTTCAGTAGTCCTGATCATGATTCTGAGTACCTGGATATTTGCAGCAGTCCTAAGCCTCCCATCTTTGTTCTCCAGAGAGCTTCGATACACAGTCCTTGGGGAGCAGTGCATCGACGATTATGATTTTGAGGATGAGAAAACGACTCAATATGGCAAAAGAATGATAACTATCGTAGTTTGTTATAGGCTTATACTTGGGATTTTAATTCCTGTATTTCTGATTGGTATCAGCCGTTCCTGTCAGCGTCATCACATGGACAAGAACTTGAGGCGAATCATGTGTTTGATAAACTTAGCTTACACTGTGTGCTGGACTCCTCTGTTAATCACTGCGTTCCTACAAGTCGTTCTAGAAACTTTTGATCCTTCCTCATATGGATTACCTGTAACAACTGTGCTGGCTGCGGCTCACTGCTGTGTTAATCCGGTCATCTATATTTTGGTGAATCCTGATGTAAAAATGTTATGGATGAAACAAGAACAAGAATTTGAAGAATCAACCAATGGTTATATTTAATGCCTTTTGGAATTTCCTTCAAGATCAATGAAATATCTATCTATCTATCTATCTATCTATCTATCTATCTATCTATCTATCTATCTATCTATCTATCTATCTATCTATCTATCTATCTAAGTACTGCTGACACTGCCATCAGTTATCTGTCATTTCATATTTGTGAATATTCATTTATTGTCCATCCATTCTTATACAGTACATATAACCATGGCCAAAAGTTTTGAGAATGACACAAATATTAATTTTCACAAAGTTGATTAAGGTCTAGGTTTCCTGACCATGGACCCAAAATATCGATGTTTCACCTTAATTTCATGAAGGGCTGCTAACAAGCCACTTCTCTCCAGGAAAAACATCAGAGACAGACTAATATTCTGCAAAAGATACAGGGATTGGACAGCTTGGAACTGGGGTAAAGTAATTTCCTCTGATAAATACCCTTTCTGATTATTTGGGGCATCCAGTAAAAATCAGAATAAAAAAAAGGTGAGCACAATCAATCCTGCAATTTTGTTTTAGAACACACCTCTTGTACAAAAAACATCATCAGAGAGCATCTCCTGCCTTCCATCCAAGAACAGTTTGGTGATGAACAATGCCAACTCCAGCATGATGGAACACCCTGCCAAAAGGCCAAAGAGACAACTAAGTGGCTTGGGAAACACTCACTCACTCACTCATCATCTATACCGCTTAATCCTGTATTCAGGGTCACGGGGGGCCTGGAGCCTATCCCAGGAGACTTGGGGCACATGGCAGGGTGCCAATCCATCGCAGGGCACAGACACACACACATACACTCACTCATTCACACACTACGGGCAATTTGGGAACGCCAATTAGCCTAACCTACATGTCTTTGGACTGTGGGAAGAAACTGGAGTACTCGGAGGAAACCCACCAAGCACATGGGAGAACATGCAAACTCCATGCACACAGAGACGGGAATCGAGCCTGGCCGGGGATCGAACCCGGACCCTGGCGGTGCAAGGCGACAGTGTTAACCACCGTGCCGCCCCTTATTTGTTCCAGTTGTATTATAGTGAAATAGGTTTAGTATTTACACTATTGTCCAAAAGTCTTAGACATCCTGTTTTCTTTAGTACAAATTTTGCTACAGATGTTTATAATCTCTGCATTATTAAGAACAAAATAATTTAATACTATTTTTAAACATAAAAAATAATAAGCATAGTGTTTTCACACCAGATATAGTCTGTGTTTGTTTAATTTCTGTTTACTGGTCTCTCTAGAAGGTTATTTTATTTAGAAAAAAAGTATTCAATAATTTTTAAAGGTAGCACTGCACATTGCAATTTTGCAGTTGCAGAAAGACATGTGCACAGTACTGTAGTTCATTCCTTTATCTTGAATATCACTTTAGTCTAGCGTGACCAACATTTAGCATGATGAAGATGTCAGGCTGACACGAAATATAATCCTGCAGTATATGATTTTTCAGGTTTCACTTTTCTGCAACCACAAATCTGAGCTCAGAACTATTTACATGTGCGAATATAATTATATTTTAATAGCGAATTTGTAAAAGTGTTAAAGCTTCTATGCTAGGTGAGACTTCTTGATACATAATCTAAATAAATTTGTTAACTTGTAATAAACAGAGATTTTTTTTTGTACTGTCAGAACTACTCTAATGTTTAGATCAATGTATGCTTGTTGTATTAGGGTTATGCAAAAGAATCTTTCATTAATTACGCAACTCACATTGATGTTTATGTCCATGATTATGCTGTTATTTCTTTCTTGGCCTTCGGTTCAGGTGCTGACACCTCAGCACAAGGATGTTATGCTCATGTTTGGATTACACCCAGGCCCAGGCTCAGATGTGTGCAAATTAAAACTATCTTGCTCTCCATTCTGACTCTGAGACTTATGATTCCTTTCCTAATCATATCCAGAAGGATATACAGTACAGCAGTCATGTGACTGTCATGTGTGACAATTGACAGATGAACTATTGTAATCATACTTCCCATGTCTTATAGTGCTGCAATGGGAATCCCTCCTAAGACAACCCATTCTGGCATTCTGGCAATGTTCCTTCTCAGAGGATGCAGCCGCATATCAGCATAACCACAGGGACCTCTCATTTCCTGTGTGAGTGGTAATCATACAGTTGAAGGCTTCTACCATCTACTGTGTGGTGGGAGGGGCCTGCATACCAATGATCTTTCCTTATTTAGCCAGGAAAGAGCATATGAAAAGTTAGAGAGCCAATTGCTTTATAGTCTCTCACACTCTAAGCAGGTCTGGGAATGGTCATGTTGCTCACCCTCCTTGGAGCTGTTGCAGCTCTGCATTAACAGCCTGCAGACTCCTAGCTCCTAGAAATAAAAGGATTTTTTAGTCCCATAACTAGCTTATGTTATTCTGCACAATCAAAAGTTCTGATTTGGCTTGAATGATTAAAGTAATGCACAGAAATAAAAATTTTAATTTATTCATTACAGCTTTTATTAGATGAAATGTCATCATGTAGAGGAACCAGTCAAAGTCATTGAAATATTTTTTGTACTAAATAAAATATTATACTATTGCAGTTATTTTGCTGCAGCATAGGTGTTTCTGGTGTTTAGGTGATAGGTGGCTTTTTTTCATATTGTACAATGCTTTACTTCTGCTGCTGATGCTGTTGTTTCATTTCACATTGGATGATTAGTAGAGAGCTGAGAATCTTACAAATATAGGCATGTTTACAGTGCAAACAATGATCTACTGCACACTTCTTCAGTTATAAATATCTATATATACAGCTTGAGAAAAAAAAAAAAGACCACTGCAAAATAATCAGTTTCTTATGTCTTTTTTTTCTTTTCTTACAGGTGCAGATATTCGTGAGATGAACAGTGTTGTTTAACTTTTTGTGAACTGCTGACAATATTTCTTCTAAATTCAAAATATATCTATTGTTATTCAGAGTGTATATTATAGGGTATATAGGGAATCATAACACATAAGAAACCAAGCTCAAGTTATTTGCAGAGCTTTAATAACTCAAAAAAGACACACAAAAAAAAAGCAAATAATTTGTTAACAAATTGTATTCATGTTTTGGCACTCCAGCAGATTTTCACACTGCTCTTGGGTAAATTTATACCACTCTTTTTGAAAATGAGAAAACAGTTTAGCTTTGATTTATGGTTTGTGACCATCCAGCTTCCTCTTGATGACATTGCAGAAGTTTTCTGAAGAAAATTCAGTTTTTTTTTTCCAGAGCTGTATATTGTTTAAACTTCTTGCTGGTACTACTGTAGCTAGCCAAAAAAATGAGGAAAATTAACCATGGAGGTGGTGGACAGTCCTGTAAATCTCTTATTCCCTTAGTCCTTATGTCCCAACTTATTTGACTTTAGAATGGCCAGCTAACTGTTCTGGTGTTGAATTAATGGAGAAACAGATTCACTTCACTGTTAACTTAAAGAATTAGCCCCTTTGGACATAGGTACAATGTGATTGTTATGCTCTGACATGGCTTATTGACTCAAAATTTTAAGCAGCCTTTAAGCAATGTTCTTGTGCAGGAGTTCTGAACAGGCAAAAGTTTATAGACACACGGTTGCCAGGCAACGCCGCAATCAGCGTTAGCGGTCAGGTAACGGTCCTGCTACCTCGGCACTTCATGCGATCATATAGGTAGCACCGGTAAGGTATCAGGGCCAAGACAAAGATAAAGAAAGAAAGAATAAACAAAAAAGAAAGAAAAAAAATAAGAAAAAAAGACAAGCGCGCAGAAAGTAAAGAGACAGACGCAAAGCCCCAATCTGCGAAAGAGAGAGAGAGAGAGGGGCACACATAAGTCCAGCGTGTGTGCTCTGTTTAAGTTTATTAGTGCACGAAGCACAAACTCTCCCTCTCTCAATAAATCCTCGGTAAGGGCAATAAGCCCAGATTGGATAAGAGGTTTTTTGTTTTATTTTCCAGAGCCCTGTTCATTCTCACGTAGACAGCGGAGCTCCGTTATATTGTGTTTTCAGTTTTCTTTGGTTTCATTTAAGTTCCTTAAGTTCCCACGACCCCCCCCATTATCATTAGAAACATCTCGTGGTGCATCTCGTGGTGCGGCTCTCTAACAGTTCCAGCTTCTTTGCAGAATTATTTCATTCTCACTCCTGTGAAGACTGTAAGAAATACACATCTCTTGACTTTCTTTACTGAGAAGAACTACTGCTGATGCTGTCTTTAAGAACACGTATAAACTTGATTATACTATTAACTTTCCTCATTTCATTTTTAAACTTAAGAGCAAAAATCTAGATATAAGTTTAAAACAAACTTGGACTTTTGATTGTGCAGAAAAAATGGAACACAGTTATGAGAGTAAAAAACTCCCTATAATTCTTTACATACAGTGCCATGGGTTTGCCTCTTCTTGAATTTGTATTGTTTGTAGATTTTTCACAATTAAGTGATTGAGATTATCAAACAGATTTTAATATTACACAAAGATTACCAGAGTAAGTACAAAATACAGTTTTTAAATGATGATTTCATTTCTTAAGGGAAACATCTTGGCCAAACCTACCTGGCTGTATGCGAAATCATAACACTCCAAGCTTGCAAAACTTTCCACACTCAGGCCTGTTTTCTGCCAGACCTTTTGAAACAAGAAATCACATGCATAGAACTTGTCTGACAAAGAGGATCACACAAAAAGTGCACTCTAGAAATGCAAAGTTGCCAAATGCAAATAATTTTTATTGTCATGTGCATGGTAAAACCACCAGTTTAAACAATACAATGATTCTACAATGACAACTTTCTTCCTGACCACACATACGAAAATACATATACCCAAAAGACATAAATACATACACAAAAAACGTTTTAACACACACACACACACACACACACACACACACACACACACACACACACACACACACACACACACACACACACACACACACACACACACACACATAAGATAAAGGGGGACTCAAGTATTAGTGGATTTAAGGTGCAGCTATTCCAAAGTCTAATGGCTTGTCGATAAAAACTACCTTTGCAAGTCTTTGAGTCAGTGACTTCACACTTCTGTATCGACTTTTAGGTGGCAGAGATTTGAATCGGTTGTGGATGTGTATTATCATTTATAATGGGATAAGCCCCCTTGAGAACACTGGTGTTGTAAATGTCCTAACATACAGGGAGGGCTGCGCCACAGATGGGCTGTTCAGTTTTAATCACCAGCTGGAGAGCTTTCCTTTCCTGAGTAGTGCCGGTTTTTCCGGTTTGGTAATTCCCAAACCACCCTGTAATTGAGCTGGTAATGACACTTTCGATTGTACATCTGTAGAAGTCTCTGAGGAATTTGGTTGATTTGCCAAATTTCTTCAACCTTCTTAAGAATTCAAGACAGTACTGGGATTTCCTCAGAAGCTGTTGAATATTGTGAAACCATGTAAGGTCCTCGCTGATGTTAATTTCAAGGAATTTAAAAGCTTTTACCCTATCCACCACAGTCCCGCTCATCTAAATTGGGCTATGTCGCTCCTTTCTCCTCCTTCTAGGATCAATAATCATCTCCTTGGTCTTACCTACTTACAGAGCTCTTCTGACACCAAACATTAGTCCTACCACCACTTTTCTGCAAGATGATTCCTCTCCTCCAGTACGTTTATTGTTTCCCTCCAAGTGTCTGAGAACTGTCCAAATGGCATCAGCAGTATGCAAATTGACCTTGGTCTATGGAGGCTGGGATGGTGCTTTTTTATATGGGACCTAACTACCTTTTCAAAGCAATAAAGGTGAGTGTGACTGGGCGGTAATAATTTAGCCAGGTTACAGTATTTTTCTTAGGCAAAGGCACAATGGTAGTGGATTTAAAGCATGAAACAAAAACAGATTGTTGATATTAGTGAGAACACCAGATCGTGGGATTATTCCTATCAGAGCCTTGCGCACCTCTGTTGATAGCACATAGAGTGGCGTATCTGGCTTGATCTCTGAGGTCAGAGTTCTATGCTGTTGGCTGACATCTAGGGCATCAAAGTGAGCACAGAATACATTCAGCTCATCTGAGATCTCATTTGTTATGTTTCCTAGGCTCTGCTGCATATAGTCCGTAATGAGCTGCAGGACTTGGCTCATGCGCCACAGGTCTGCCACGGTGTAATACCTCTCCAACTTCAAGCTTTACTTCCTCTTTTCCTTCCTAACTGCTCATTTGAGAAACTGTGGGACTCCAGCAAACCATGCTAAATGCCATAATCTTCAAATGGAGAAAATTTGGAACAGTGGTGAACCTTTCCAGAAGTGACTAAACTACCAAGATTACCCCAAGAGCACAACAATGACTCATCCAGGAGCTCATAAAAGAACCCAGAATGACATCTAAAAGAACTGCAGGCCTCACTTACCTCAGCAAAAATGGATTCCACTGGAGAGTTCCAAAACCAAAAGCTAATTGAAAAGCTAATTGAAGTTAATTGAATTTGTGGAGTTAAGTAAAATTTATCTGAGATGCTTAAACAGGCCAATCATGTCAGAAATTCCTTTAATGTGACAAACAAAGAAATTTTCTCCCAGGTTGGTTTTGACAGATTTTTTCTCCTAAATAAATGAAATCATTTAAAAACTGCATTGAAATTTGTTGCGTAATAGTAAAATTTGGTTTATAATCTAAATCATTTATGTAATGACGCAGGTCTCACGAGGAGCAGAACCACGCATAAATACTCTGTACTCTAATAAGTTTTTATTTTTAGTTTCCAGAGCCCATCCGTTCTCACGTAGGGGTTTTCGTTTTTCTTTTGTTTTCTTTTAGTTCATTAATTAATAACCCCATGCTATCTCCAAATGGAAAAGTCTTCCTGTGCCTATCATAGGCACTCTCCCAAACTCCTGTTTCATTGACTCCCTCAGAAGCCCTGCGTCAGGGCTCTTACAAACGTTCTAGCATCTCGTGGTGCAGCTCTCTCTATCGCATTACGAAACAATTTAAGAGCGATAAGTATGAAAACAAACAAACAACGAACAAAAAGCCAGGAAGCTGCAGTTATGGCAGTGTAATCCCCTGCTACACAAATGCACGTATCCCAACATTTTACTAGTGCTTGGATACCATCAAGAAAAACATTCTTCCAGTATGCTAAAGATATGGTCAGATTTCCTGCTTTTCAGAAAGTCCTTTAATGGGCCAAACAACTGGACAACATGATTGTGGTTGTCCTGTTAATACAGTTAGAACAGAGAATAAGCATAAAAAAATTTCAACCAACTGTTGCTTCAGTTTTGTCATGCAGAAATGCCTTGTAAGCCAAGGATCAGCTCATTCACATTAGAGAAACACAATCAAGATGCAGATAAGCCACTTACAATATGTGACTAAGGCATGGCGGTTAATTAAACTCATCTAGAGTATATGACTGTTGTGATTTGATTGACAACATGCATATTTAGGGGAAAAATATAATACATCCAGTTATGTAATATCTGTCTTGTATTAGAATTAGCACAATTGTGCAAACAGAAATGTATTTCATTATGTGGACAAAAACAGCAAAATGATTGTTTTTCCTGTTCATGCAGTTAGACTAGAGAATTTTCACCTGATGTCAAAATTTTGTCTTGCACAGTAAATATGTTATTTGTCAGGTTTAAGTAAGAAATGTGTGGTTTCCTATTTTGTACACAAATAAATACCCATAAAAACATTCTCCCCCACAATTAAAAACAACAATTCATTGCCATGTAGAGCCATCTTTAGCAACAAGATCTTGAAGAAAATGTTTTTTTTTTTTTTCAGAAAAAGCTGAAATTTTGGGAGCCACATTTTTACAACATTCATTAAATTTATGAATATTTGAGGGTGTTAGTTTAGGCACAGCTGTATTACTGGGATTATCTGCAAACACTGGATGTGAAGCTTGTTCATTCAGGTGTTTTTCTAATAATTCCTCTTTATTTTAAGATGCACATTTAATTTACGTTTCATTGAGATTATTGTTTCACCTGCTAGCTCCTCTTTTTAAGTTAAGTAATGAAATTGTACTCGTTGCTTGTCACGGCCTGGCTGTGACTACTGGCCAGACCGGCTGATGTAGTTGCCGTGGGCATGTAGGGTAGGCATGAAGGCAGAGGGGTTTTAAACAGGAGTCTTTATTTATAATACAAACTCAAAACCGACAAACAGACAAAGAAACAACCAAACTAAAAATAGGGCTCAGAAAAAACACAGGAAACTGACAGAAGGAACTGAGCGCTAACAGAGGGAAACATGGAGCTGGAGCTAACTAAAGACACATAGGGGAACTGGAGACTGGAGAGACAGGACCAGGGGCACGGAGACTGGAGAGACAGGACCAGGGGCACGGACTAGATGGGTTAATGGTTAGTTAGATTAGTAGCTACAGGGAATATGGAGACACTGGATGCTGACCTAACCAGGTTAGTATCTAATGGAGTTAGTGGCTAACCGGGTTAGTACTCAATAGGGATACAGAACACAAGAAGCAAAGTACTATTCCAAACTAGCGGCTAACCTACTAGGGACCAGAACCACTAGCAGTCAATCCCACTAGAGGCTAGCCTACTGGAGGCTACCCATACTAGCGGCTAACCCTACTAACAGCCAAGGCCTACTAGCGGCTAGGCCCTCATGTGGCTACACAAAACTAAACAGACAAAGAACTACACAAGAAGGCGGACACAGGGGAGACACAGAACAGTACTTACACAAGAGGAGACACTGCCTAACTAAACATGAAACAGGACAGCTCCATGAATCCACTTACACACAGGATATAAGGCATAAGGCAACTAATAAGAGCCCTGTTGAAAACAAAGGTTACAAAACATGAACCAAATATAAACTTGAAGAAACAAAACCGAACAAAAAGGACTGCCCACATGACAGTATAATGCTCGACCCAGTTCCCCAGAACAAGCTGCTATTTATAAGATGTTTAATGAGCCACCTCTGTTCAGGTGAGCCCTATTACCTGACCGAGGTGCCTTCTGGGAAACCGAGTCGACCAACAAAAACTACAAACAGACAGACATAGACAGTGACCTCTAGTGGAGGACCCTAACACTGCTCTTATGAAAAAAAAGGCAAATACAACCTCAGATGAACAACAACATATAACTTTTTCAACATGCCATTATTTAACAAAAATGAAGCCAAATATACTACACTAAGCACCCCTATGTTTCAACAGGGGTAGATTGTAGATCCACTTTTAGCAGCGATAACTTAAAAGTAAACATCCCCTGTAGATCAGTCACTCACATTGTTTTCATCTATTCTGCTTTACCACATTGAGATGCAATCTTTGAAGTTCTTGGCCATTTGCTTATGCACATTTTAATTGGGTTGACATTTAGACTTTGACTAGATCGTTCATTCAATATTTCATCAGATATTCTGATGTATAGTAGATTTTCTGTTGTGCTTTGGATCATTGTCCTGTTGCATGACTGATTTTTCATCTGTCCGACACATGGCTTCACATTTTCCTTTAGAATACTTTGGTATACAGAGGAGTTAATGCTCAACTCAATGACTTCAATGTGCCTAGTTGCTGCAAAAACAAGCCCATTCAGCACTCCTTTACCACTGTGCTTGGCAGTAAATATAAGATGTTTCTTCTGAAATACTCTTTGGTTTTCATTAGACATGGTGCTGGACATTAAGGCTAAACAACTCCACATTAGTGTCATCTGTCCACATTGTCCCAGAAGCCTAGTAGTTTTTTCAGAAGCAGTTTTGTAAATCCCATTTGTGTTTTGGTGTTCTTTTTAGAAAGAAAACGCTTTTTCCTGGCAACCCATATTTATTCTTTTTTTTCTAATCGTGCTGTCATGGACTTAACATTTAACATGCTCAGTGAGGCCTGTGGGGTAGCTCTTGTTTTTTTATTTTTTATTTTTATTTAAATCAGCACAGCATGGTTTGACCTTGGGGTTGTCAGACCAGCTAAAGCAGCAGAGCAAGTGAAACCACATCCGCCTACAAACTACAATTCCCAACAGTCTCGCTCCAGGTCATCTGAATTCTAGAACACCTGCAACCAATTAATCTGATGCTTAAATAGGACTCAGCAACGGAGGGACTTTGCGAAGTATACGCTCTCGTGAGTTTTCCGGACGTTACCAAGCCTTTATTCTAGTGATTGTCTTATTGTGTATGACCTTGCTCCGTTTAATAATTTGAAATTTGAAATCATTGTTCTTTCATTGTTAACCATGGTGACCGGCAAAGAAACGCGTGCAGCCATCATTGCATTGCATAGAAATGGCTTCACAGGCAAGGATATTGTGGCTACTAAGATTGCACCTAAATAAACAATTTATAGGATCATCAAAAACTTCAAGGAAAGAGGTTAAATTTTTGTTAAGAAAACTTCGGGGCGTCCAAGAAAGTCCAGCAAGCGCCAGGATCGTCTCCTAAAGAGGATTCAGCTGCGGGATCGGAGTGCCACCAGTGCAGAGCTTGCTCAGGAATGGCAGCAGGCAGGTGTGAGCGCATCTGCACGCACAGTGAGGCCAAGACTTTTGGAAGATGGCCTGGTTTCAAGAAGGGCAGCAAAGAAGCCACTTCCCTCCCAAAAAAAACATCAGGGACAGATTGATCTTCTGCAACAAGTATGGCGAATGGACTGCTGAGGACTGGGGCAGAGTCATATTCTCGGATGAAGCCTCTTTCCGATTGTTTGGGGCATCTGGAAAAAGGCTTGTCTGGAGAAGAAAAGGTGAGCGCTACCATCAGTCCTGTGTCATGCCAACAGTAAAGCATCCTGAGACCATTCATGTGTGGGGTTGCTTCTCATCCAAGGGAGTGGGCTCACTCACAATTTTGCCCAAAAACACAGCCATGAATAAAGAATGGTACCAAAACACCCTCCAACAGCAACTTCTTCCAACAATCCAACAACAGTTTGGTGAAGAACAATGCATTTTTCAGCACAATGAAGCAACGTGCCATAAGGCAAAAGTGATAACTAAGTGGCTCGGGGATCAAAATGTTGAAATTTTGGGTCCATGGCCTGGAAACTCCCCAGATCTTAATCCCATTGAGAACTTGTGGTCAATCCTCAAGGGACGGGTGGACAAACAAAAACCCACTAATTCTAATAAATCACTAATAAGACACTATTTCTTATAAAAGAAGTAATTATGAAAGAATGGGTTGCTATCAGTCAGGATTTGGCAAAGAAGTTGATTGAGAGCAGCCCAGTCGAATTGCAGAGGACCTGAAAAAGAAGCGCCAACACTGCAAATACTGACTCTTTGCATAAATGTCATGTAATTGTCGATAAAAGCCTTCGAAACATATGAAGTGCTTGTAATTACTGTATATTTCAGTACGTCACAGAAACAACTGAAACAAAGATCTAAAAGCAGTTTAGCAGCAAACTTTGTGAAAACTAATATTTGTGTCATTCTCAAAACCTTTGGCCACGACTGTACAATGTTGAACTCCAAATTATTTTGACATTATTTTATAATCTTTTTCACATGAATGTGCAGCAAAAATTGCATTCTCTAGGACCTTTCCTTTGCTTATGCCTTTTCCTCTTGATATTGTTTTAAAGCACACATGAATGCTCAAGACCAGCAAATTGCCAAAACCGATTTTATAGAGGCCTGCACATCTGCCGATGATCAATTAATCAAGCGCTGATGGGAGGTTGTTTGGCTGAGGTTGTATTCGCTTAATACTAGGACCCACTATGATCAGATTATTTTATTATGTTTCTACACACAAAACATATCCAAAAGTCTCTGAGTTGAAAGTCTGAATAGAACAGAGGTCAGAACAACATCTACAATATTATAAGATTAAAAGTTTTCCCTCATGTTTGCCTTTACTTATCTACACAGGTTTCTCTGCAAGTTTTTGCCAATTTTTAAACACTAGACAATTATAAAAGAACGACATGGTGGCTGTTCTTAATCTGAAACATGTTTGTTTTTAAACAACTCAGATAAATATTAAACCATTTAAAGAACTTTTTATTTTCTTGGACTTTTCCCTTTCTCAGCGCCACTACATGGTATCAAACATTCTTCAAAAATCTTTTGATTTATATTCCTCCAGGTTCCTGTGCAAAAATATTGGTTTTATGCATTTTGGAGAGAGTACAATACTTTCACAGTGTATCTTGGGAGGTTTGTTCCCTACCATTTCGTGTAAAGCCAAAAGTTAAATATTATTTATATATATTATTTAACTTTAACTAGATTTTTCAGCTTAACACTTTTCAGTTAGGTTAAGTTCAGGAAGCTTTTAAAGTCTGGATTCAGTTTTTTTTTTTTTTTTCGGTTTATAGTTATTCTGTCTTATTGGTACAGTAATACAGTGGGTATGAAGTGTTTCTGCTGAAACAATATACTGAGCATTAAGGCTAAACAACTCTCCATTGGCCTCATCTGTCAATAGGACATTGTTCCAGAAGCCTTGTGGTTTGTTCAGATGCATTTTTGCAAACCTCAGTTGCACTTCCATGTTCTCTTTACATAACTCTTGGGGTTTTTGTACTTCTCTGAACAGTGTATGGTCTGATTTTGGGGTGAATGTGCTGGGATGTCAACTGTCTTGAATACTTTTCACTTGTGAATTATCTTTTTTACCATAGAATGTTATTTAGGGGCTAATGATTAACAACAGTTGGCCGAAACGTACTCTCTTAAATCCTGTCGAAACAGTAAGGGTGTACTTACAGTAGTATTGTTTTTTTCTTTCTTTCTGTCAAACAAATAATGAAGCACGGTGACAAAAGTTATTTGTTGTTGTCCACCTGAGGTCATATTTGCCTAATTTTAAGACCTGTAATGATCAGATGATTTTTTACTACATTTTTACACAAAATAAAAACACATATAAGTAAAAGAGGGTGCACTAACTGTACTTCTTCCTTTTTGTGGTGACTCACTTCTCGTGGCTATAATTTTAATGATTAAACCTGTTGAATACCATTTAATCTCATCGTAAAAGTATGTTTAACTTTACTTAACTACAACTATAAAGTGTAATCATTAACATGGTTCCTGTTTTTGTGTGGTTCCATTGAAAGATTCTTCCTTATTGCATTGAAATCTCTCATGAATCACTTTCCAACAACACATAGCTACTAATAGAATACTGCCATTGAGGTTCAAAACCACTCTTAATCAAACACTGGATTAAGAAATAAGGGCAATAAAACAAACCTTCAGGCCAAAGCCTTTTTGTCATGTATTTGTGTTTAAAGCACATATACAGTATTTCAGTTTACACCATAATGTGTTTCCATATAATCTAGTCGTATCTTGCCTTTTCCATTTCCTTTCTCTCATGTCTATTTATGTTTTATTACCACTTCAAACAAAAGGAGCTTAATTTTTTCCCCCCACTGTGCTTGAGCTTTGGCTAACAGGAAATGTGAGTCAAATGTTTTCCAAAAGTGTGAACACTTAATTTTTGTCTTTCCTTGAATGACTAAATATCATACTGTAAGGGTATCATAATTTAATGTAGTTCATTCCTGTCCTACCTCAACAATACTAGCTTTAAAATGATCTAATTTCTATAACAAAAAACATAATAATTTACGTAATTTATACTGTAGTATACTACTGTTTTAAATATAGAACAAACTAAATTTTTCAACCAGTGACAGTGACACATTTTGACACCTGGGTCTGACTTATTAAATAAGGTGTTAGAAATCTTATTTACCATCCTTCAGGAGAGTTATCTATTGCCTGCTTCTGTATATAGCTTGGGTGCAGAACAGGTCTGCAATAAAAAAATAAAAAACAAATGTTTATGCTCAAAATTCTAATTTAATGGTTTTGAATAACTCCATAAATACAAACACGCTTATTTGAGATACAAATTTCTGCTTGTTTGCTTAAATAGTGCACAAAACACCCCCAAATTTAACATCACATGAATATGAACTTAAGTAACCTCCAATTCTTAATCCACTGGAATGTTTAGTTGGAAGCGTGAAATTGTCCAAAATGTCTTGGTGTGCTGAAGTTCCTTTCACTGGAACTAAACGGCCGAGCACAGCTCCTAAAAAAACAAACAACCCCACACCAGTTCCAACATGACTGCTCACCAATGCACCAGTTTGATGTGGAAGAACTGGTCCTGACTGGTCCTGATCTCAACCCGATAGAACACCTTTGGGATGAATTAGAGCAGAGACTGCAAGCCAGGCCTTCTTGCCCAAGCTCAGTGTCTGACCTCACAAATGCGCTTCTGTAAGAATGGTCAAAAATTCCCATAAACACACTCCTAAACCTTTCCAAAGGATGTAAACTTTTATAGCTGCAAAGTGTGGGGCCAACATCAATGGGATGTTCATCAAGTTCATATGCATGTGAAGGCAGACGAGCGAATGCCTTCGGCAATATAGTGTTTGTGTATACTGTATAAAATATGTGTTTTTTGAAAACCTGATCATCTGATCATCACACTCATATGTACATTAAAGTTATATATGTATTAACATTAAGCCAAACATTTTCTGCCATGAATATACCTCTCTACACAAAGCGAGCTCCATGAAGATGTGCTTGGCCAAGGTTGTAGCCAGAGCCCTGTTCTCAATCTCACTTAACACCTTTTGAATAAAATCCAGTACTGACTGTACCTGAGACCTTTTCGCTATTGTAGCTGAATGAGTACAAATTCCCATAGCTGTACTCCAAAAGCGGCGGCACGGTGGTGTAGTGGTTAGCACTGTCACCTTGCACCACCAGGGCCTGGGTTCGATCCCCGGCCAGGTTCGATTCCCGTCTCTGTGTGCATGGAGTTTGCATGTTCCGGTTTCCTCCCACAGTCCAAAGACATGTAGGTTAGGTTAATTGGCGTTCGCAAATTGCCGCAATGAGTGAGTGTATGTGTGTGTGCCCTGCATTGTATGTGTGTATGTGTGTGTGCCATGATTGGCACCCTGTCTCTGTGCCCTAAGTCTCCTGGGATAGGCTCCAGGCCCCCCGTGACCCTGAATACAGGATTAAGCGGTATAGATGATGAGTGAGTGAGAGTGTACTCCAAAAAGTGGAATGCCTTCACAGGAGAGGGATTATTACAGTAACAGAGACAACATCCGGAATCGCATGTTCAAGAAGCACAAGACAAAAATGTGCTCACTTCATAAAAACACAATGTGACTCATGTCACAAAGCATAAATGTTCAAGCAATATATTCATGGGTAGAGTCCTGCCAAAACACACTGGAACAATGCTCTGGCACTTTTCCCACGTAAGTAATGAGGAAACATTATTAGTTAAATGTCACATAAGAAGACCTACCCCCCAACCCAACCGCCCCCCCCACCCCCCCATAACAAAAACAAAAAAATCTAAGTTGCCACAGTAAAATTTAAGATGGTGAACTGAAATCTTTTCCAACATCCCCTCTGAGAGCTATCTATTTCCTGCTTTTGTGTATAGCTTGGATGTAGTCCAGCAATAAAAAAATAAAAACTTTGTGTGTTTAATGGACACAAAGACATTTAATTGTGATAATAAAATTCTGCTTGTTTGCTTAAATAGTGCACAAAACACCCAAAAATTTTACAGCACATGAATATAAACTTGATTAACATCCAATTCCTAATCCACTGGATCCACAATCATGTTGGAACAGGAAGGGCCCATCCCCAAATTGTTCCCACAAAGTTGGGAGCATGAAGTGTCCAAAATGTCTTGGTGTGCTGAACTATTAAGAGTTCCTTTTATTGGAACTTAGGGGCCAAGTCCAACTCCTGAAAAACAACTTCACACCAGTTCCAACATGACTGCTCACCAATGCACAAAGCAAGGTCCATAATGATATGGATGAGTGAGTTTGATGTGGAAGAACTTGACTGACCTCAACCCAGTAGAACACCTTTGGAATGAATTCGAGCGGAGACATCACGGAAAAAGCGCATTTGTCTTTTCTACCTTAAGTAAGGAGAAAACATTATCAGTGAACTGTTACTGTAAGTACTTCATTCAGTACTGAGGAGCAGGAGCTAATAGTGTGTGATTTGCATGTTCGGTATAAACATCCCTTAACAAGGCAAGGCGTTTTGAACATTTTGTCTGATTTTATGAGAATATGGTTAATATGCTATTGTTCTAGCACATTCTCCAGGCCTGTTTCTTCAATAACATATATTAAACTGTACTGTACTGTATATTAGTACTGTATAATTCACAAGCGATTACTGTGGTCAAGGTTTTGTCTCCTTGCTTTTGTTGCTTGAGCTCACCATGTCTTTTTGGTTATGTCAACAGGTCTTACCTTTCTCACATCTTATCTGACTGGTTCTTATCAGTTTAGCAATAATAAGGACCAGTGCTTTCCCCCTTTATATTCTGTATGCTACCTTTACAAGGTATGGTCCAATTACTAGACAAATTTAATATGATTAAATTACATAATGTAAGAGTTTCTATACACAGGGCCTATATTTATTGTATGTAGTTTACCGTCTGTCCTTTAGGCAAAGACAGTTTACAGTATGTCTATGATTGTGTGTGGGTTTTTAAAATATTTTTTTTAACATCGAATCATTTGAATTACGACAGAGACGCACTAGATTCTTGCATAATGCAGAGCACTCTCAGGAAATTCCTCAGAATGAAACTAAAATTATGAATCATGAGTCACTATTAAAAACACACTACACATATGTGGAGAGAGAGAGAGATTAAATCCACAGGAATAATCACAAAAGAGAATCATACTAATAATCATAATAATATGTGAGACAAAAAGAAAAAAGCCTTTGTTCTGTAATGGATCTGTTTCACTAAGACAAACACGATTTCTACATTAATACTTTGAGCAATACAAAAATTGTTGTTCTCTTTAGGTAAATGTCTAAATTAAACAGGTAAATTAAACAGGCAACATCCATTTAAATAACAAATAGTCTTTTAATCCATCTTAAAATTGAAACAAGTATTCTTTAATACCATATCTCACTTTATGTGATGCATGGAATGTCATTTGGCTCAGGCAAAGCACAGTTTTGGACTGTTTCCAGATCTTCTGTTGAAATCCGTTTAGGGGGAGTGGAAAAATCACAGCGTCCTTCCTGCAAACTGTGCAAACTTTCATTTACAAGAACCCGTTTTGGAGACGCAGACTACTTACTATTCCTGACTGGATTTATTTGCCTGAGGTAAGAACCCTCAAACTTACTTAGAATTTCATCTATCTATATATTTTATATATATATATATATATATATATATATATATATATATATATATATATATATATATATATATATATCATTTATTTATTTATTTATTTTTTTTTTTTCTTCTCTTTTTTAATACTTACCATTGTGTAACAACTGTGTAGTGAGCCAGATGACTTTTACAAATAACAGTTACTAAGCAAGAAAGTACATTTAATAACCTCTTAATTTTACTTTCCTTTACTAGAATTGCCAAGATGTTCGACGATATGACAGACTATGACGACAACAATACTGCAAACACTGATTCTCTATCCTCACAACTAAACAAACAGATGACGTATCTGAACACAATCAGAGTACTATACATCACTGGATATATCATCATCTGCACTCTTGGCCTGGTTCTCAACCTTTCAGTCATTATAGCAGGCATCTGTTACAATCACAGCTCTGATACTGCTAAATGCATCCTGGCGTTAGCCGTGACTCACCTGATCTGTTCAGCGTTCCTGCCATTTCAGATTCTCTACAGCTGGTTTCACTTCAACTGGCACTATGGAACAGCTCTGTGCAAGCTCTCGTCTTATTTCTTTTATTCCAGCTTGTTCTCCACAGCAGGCATACTGACTGTATGGAGTGTCGCTGAAAAATGCAAAGCAATGCATTGCTCAAAATTCAAGAGTTCCTTATTAGTCCTGATCATGATACTGCTTACCTGGACATTTGCAGCAGTCCTAAGCACCCCATCTTTGTTCTCCAGGGAGCTTCGATACACAATTCATGGGGAGGAATGCATTGATGATTATGATTTTGATGATGAGAAAATGACAAGTGATGGCAAGACAAAGCTAACTACCGTAGTTAGTTATAGGCTCCTAATTGGGATTTTGATTCCTGCGTTTCTGATTGGTATCAGCCGTTCCTGTCAGCGTCATGGCTTGGAAAAGAACTTGAGGCGAATCATGTGTTTGATAAACGTAGCTTACATTGTGTGCTGGACTCCTCTGTTAATCGCTGCGTTCCTACAGGTCGTTCTAAAAGAGTTTGATCCTTCCTCATATGGATTACCTGTAACAACTGTGCTGGCTGCAGCTCACTGCTGTGTTAATCCGGTCATCTATATTTTGGTGAGTCATGACATTAAAATGCAGTGGATGAAACATGGACAAGAATCTGATCAATCAACCAATGGTTATATTTAACTCCTGACTACTGACATGATATTTGTCAGTTGTTATCCGTCATTCCATATTCGTGAATAATTAAATACCGTATACTCATGCTTATGCAAACACAGAAGAAAGCTAAAAAGCATGTGCCTAATTTGGTCCAGCAGCATAAACATTAAAATCAGGTATGTTTATTATTTACAGTACTGTACAATTTCTTTTTATTATTTTCTTTATTACAAATTTTGTTATAATATGCATTATTAAAAACAAAACCATTTGCTATTTACAAGCATAACTTATAAAAACTAGAAATAATAAATATTAACTTTGAAATATGTTACAAAATGTTGTAAAGAAATCACAAAACACTCAGCAGCCACTTCATTAGGTACAACTTACAAGTTGGTCTACCTTTTGCCTGAATTAGTTCTTTTTGGCATAGATTTAAAAAAAAAAAAAGGTGATGAAAACATTCCTTAAAATTTTTGGTCTATATTAATGCATACAAATATCATGCAATTGCTACAGATTTGCTGTTTTCCCATTTATCATGTGAATGTCCACATTCCAATGATGCTCTATTGGGCATGAGATCTGATAACTGTGAGGGCCGTTTGAGTACACTGAACTCATCGACATGTTTAAGAAACCAGTTTGAGATGCGTTGTGACATAAGGCATTATCCTGTCTTCATTAAGGGGTGGACATGGTCAGCAATAAAACTCAGATAGACTGTCGCATTTTAACAATGCTAAATTGGTACTAAGCAGCCAAAATTGTGTGAAGAAAATATCTGCCACACCATTACACCACCACCAGCAGCCAGAACTGTTGATGCAAGATGGGGTGGAGCCATGCTTTCATGATCAACAGTTTCCAAAATACTTTTACCAATTATTGGACCATCTGGCAGCAACAACCATGCTATGTTTAAAGTCATTTAATCTCCTTTTTCAGCAGATCATATTTACCATTTCTACATGCCAGAAAAACATTGAGTTGCTGCCATGTGATTGGATGATTAGATATTTTTGTTAACAAGCAATTGAACCTATTAAAGTGGCCGTTGAGTGTTTTACATACCACACCAGTTTTCAGATGAGAACAAAAAGCATAATCAAAAAGTATACTTCAAAGAATTGTCGCATATTCTCCACGATGGTGACTAAAACTTACCATGTAATTTACTTATAATACTTCTCAAATGTTTTATTTGTTTTATTATTATAGTTGAATCACTTTGGTCAAACATTGTTACCTTGTATTATTTTACACTTTCGTAACATTTTATATCAAAATTGAAATTGTGCATTTCTATACATTTTATAAGCACATTTATTTTTTTATGTCATGTAAATGTTTTTGCTATGTGAACTAAATAAATGAGTTATCTGTTAATCAAATTGACACCTTTCAGTATTTTTAGATCTAGTGTGTTTATGTCAAAGTATGCTTGGTGTACAGTAGTAGCTGGATAGTACACAAAATAAGCTTGAATTATTTAACAACTTGAACAACACTAACTATTCATACTTTGCTGCTACTGTTATATCCTGTTACCATATTTTCTTACACTAAAGATAATTTGGTAAAGAGCTCTATCTACATAAAACATATCACATAACAATTGAAAAAAGCTCCATACTGCTCCCTAGTGGCATTAAAATAATGATGCATATGATCAGATACTGAATTAAATTCAATCTAATTTAGTTTTTATTTATTTATCTATTTTAACTGTGGACATTGGCACAAAGCAGCCATCAATGAAAAGAAGATTAGTAAAATTAGTGTGAAATGTGTGAGTACACATTTCATTAATCAAAATGATCAGATTTTCCTGATGAGCAAGTCGATGGTGAAGGTGGCCTGAATTATTGAGTAACCTCAGTCAATCATCAAAGAACAGCCGTCTGCATCAATCCAGTCCAATACCATCTTAATGGTCTAGTGAAACCACATGCATCCCAAGCAGACCACATGGGGCCTCCGTGTAACGACATCTCCAACCAGAAGCGGGGCACCAGGTTGAGTCAGAAAGATCTGGAGGGCAAAGTGGGTCTGGATCACTGGGAGCTTGTAGCTTGACTGAGAAAGTACACCCTTTATTGTGAGACAAACACAGACTAAAGAAAGAAAACCATATTTACAATTTCACTTCATATCCCTATATATACAGTACAGACCAAAAGTTTGGACACACCTTCTCATTCAAAGAGGTTGAATTTGTATTATGGCAAGAAAAAAGCAGCTAAGTAAAGAAAAACAAGCGGCCATCATCACTTTAAGAAATGAAGGTCAGTCAGTCCAAAAAATTGGGAAAACTTTGAAAGTGTCCCCAAGTGCAGTCACAAAAACCATCAAGCGCTACAAAGAACCTGGCTCACATGCGGACCGCCCCAGGAAAGGAAGACCGAGAGTCGCCTCTGCTGCGGAGGAGAAGTTCATCCGAGTCACCAGCCTCAGAAATCGCAGGTTAACAGCAGCTCAGATCAGAGAGCAGGTCAATGCCACACAGAGTTCTAGCAGCAGACACATCTCTAGAACAACTGTTAAGAGGAGACTGTGTGAATCAGGCCTTCATGCTAGAAGATCTGCTAGGAAACCACTGCTAAGGACAGGCAACAAGCAGAAGAGACGCGTTTGAGCTAAAGAACACAATAAAGAACACAATAAAGAAAACTCTTTGAATGAGAAGGTGTGTCCAAACTTTTGGTCTGTACTGTACGTATGTGTGTGTGTGTGTGTGTGTGTGTGTATATATATATATATATATATATATATATATATATATATATATATATATATATATATATATATGTTGTATGTTTTGGCACATGGGATGACTTTATCGAAAAAGTCAGACCAATTTGGAACGCCAAAGTGTTCAAAATTAAATAAATAAATAGGACATGATTAAATAAATAATTCTATGAATTAATAAGACACAGATATGTAATATGAGAATGATATTGTGAAATAATGGAACACATTTAGAAAAAAAGCTTATTACTGTGAAAAATATTGCTCTCTGCTATAGAAATTTACTTATTATTATGAAATAATATTTCATGGTCATTATTTTTCCCAATAACAGAGATTATTGCAGAGGCATTTTATTTAATTCCAGCTGTTTTTATTCCAAAATGTCATTTTTTTCAAAGTCAGTATTTATTTCAAAATCCCGTTTTTTCCGATGGCCTATTTATTTCATAATGCGACTTTTCAGCAGAATGAGTCATTCTGTTAATCAGTGCCAGTGGGTTGGACCTGCGCGCCTATTGGCTGATCCTTTAACATCGATTACGAAGCTTCCCTGGATACCTGCTCCGGGGACCGCCGCTACAGCTGTCAGCAACGTGCTAGGCAGAGGCGGACTGACCATCTGGGCCGGTGTTCTATCAGTTTTTCCTACTTGTCAGAATTTCCTACCGGTAGAAAAAACAGATATTTATACCAGTCTGTCCAACATTATACAAATGGACATAAGACTGCAAAAAAAATGCAATACTCAGTTTTAACATGGGCAGCAGATTCTGACACATGACGGAACTTCATCAGAATGTAATTACTATAGTTTTAACATGGGTACAAACGATAAAAAAAAGAATCACTCCTACCCTTCAATTCACAGGTCAACAGGTGACTCAAATAAAATGTCAATTAAAAGCACAAAACTATGAAATACCTCAGTAAATTCGCACATGAATGAATTTAAGCGCGACGTATTTTTTTACTGCGCATGCGCAGAAAGGCTGGGTAGGAAATAATGATGAGTAGGATGAATTGATAGAACACCTGTCCAGCCAGTACGTAAATTTATTGTAAAAATGATGGAACCATAATATGGCATCTCTCTTTTACGCAGATAGTTGAGTCCGTTGATCGTACGGATCGCCGCCGACAAAGAGCGTGTGTTTTGTAACGGCCACTACTACAGTATGATGTATTATGTATGTACAGTACATGTGCGCGTGAGGAGGAGAGAATGGAGTAGTAGCTCAGGTGTGCTGATCCCCCCCTGAAACGCTCTATTGTTTTACCCTTTTCTGTACTTTTACTTTATGTTTTGTATTGTAATTTTGTGATGCTGAAAAAGGCTGATAAAAGATAAATGCTATTGTTGTCTCTGAGCTCTTTTTCCCAGGCTATGCGGTGCAAAGCATCACAGCTTGTGTGAATGTGAATGCATTGTAATCCTATTCCATTACCTGTTCTCAAACATGCCCCCTTTAACTTTTAATTTACAGAGGGAAAGATATGGATCCTTTTTCAATACTGCGAAGAATTAATAATTGCCATGGATGAAAATGAAAAAAAAAAAAAAAAAAAAAGGTTGAGCTGAAAATTTACACTACAAGAAGCAGATGCTGTGAAATTCTTCAAATTAGCAGATTATGCCTTTTGCAGTTGCGCAGGCTCTGACAGCTCTAACATTATGGTCAGGGACAGCGAGTCTGGATCCAGCAGCCTCAGGGTCAGTGATGATGTTGACCAGCACCTCTCCCCTTCTATACCCGAGCCAAGTAAAAAAAGATGGGAATCAACTGAACAGGTAAACTGGAATAAAATCAAAGGCAGCATTAGCTTAGGCTAGTTACTCATTTTAATTATTACTGTAGTCAATATTAATTCAAAATAAGGCTGAGAAAATATTATTTTATTTATATTTTTATTTATATTATTACTGGCTTGAGCTGATGCTACTACTGATTTTATTCCAGATTACCTGTTCGGTTTGATTCCCATTATTTTCCCTCGGCTCTGGTAGATCAGGGGAGAGGTGTTGGTCATCTTAAGCAGGCACTGGTTCATCATCACTGACCCTGCTGCACTTGCAGCTTACAATTATAAGTGGTATATCTTACACTGACTGCATCAAGATGATACCACCTGACTAGCTAAAATATTGTCTTTATAGTTTTATATGTTGTTTGTCTTAATGTTCTTTCCTTTGTTTTATACATATGACCCAATATACACTCACCTAAAGGATTATTAGGAACACTTGTTCAATTTCTCATTAATGCAATTATCTAATCAACCAATCACATGGCAGTTGCTTCAATGCATTTAGGGGTGTGATCCTGGTCAAGACAATCTCCTGAACTCCGAACTGAATGTCAGAATGGGAAAGAAACGTGATTTAAGCAATTTTGAGCGTGGCATGGTTGTTGGTGCCAGACGGGCCGGTCTGAGTATTTCACAATCTGCTCAGTTACTGGGATTTTCACGCACAACCATTTCGCACAAAGAATGGTGCGAAAAGGGAAAAACATCCAGTATGTGGCAGTCCTGTGGGCGAAAATGCCTTGTTGATGCTCAAGGTCAGAGGAGAATGGGCCGACTGATTCAAGCTGTTAGAAGAGCAACTTTGACTGAAATAACCACTCGTTACAACCGAGGTATGCAGCAAAGCATTTGTGAAGCACAACCTTGAGGCGGATGGGCTACAACAGCAGAAGACCCCACCGGGTACCACTCATCTCCACTACAAATAGGAAAAAGAGGGTACAATTTGCACGAGCTCACCAAAATTGGACAGTTGAAGACTGGAAAAATGTTGCCTGGTCTGATAAGTCTCGATTTCTGTTGAGACATTCAAATGGTATTTTGAAATGGTCAGTATTTGGCGTAAACAGAATGAGAACATGGACCCTTCATGCCTTGTTACCACTGTGCAGGCTGGTGGTGGTGGTGTAATGTTGTGGGGGATCTTTTCTTGGCACACTTAGCGCCAATTGGGCATCGTTTAAATGCCACGGCCTACCTGAGCATTGTTTCTGACCATGTCTTTATGACCACCATGTACCCATCCTCTGATGGCTACTTCCAGCAGGATAATGTTACCATGTCACAAGCTCGAATCATTTCAAATTGGTTTCTTGAACATGACAATGAGTTCACTGTACTAAAATGGCCCACACAGTCACCAGATCTCAACCCAATAGAGCATCTTTGGGATGTGGTGGAACGGGAGCTTTGTGCCCTGGATGTGCATCCCACAAATCTCCATCAACTGCAAGATGCTATCTTATCAATATGGGCCAACGTTTCTAAAGAATGCTTTCAGCACCTTGTTGAATCAATGCCACATAGAATTAAGGAAGTTCTGAAGGCGAAAGGGGGTCAAACACCGTATTAGTATGGTGCTCTTAATAATCCTTTAGGTGAGTGTATGTTCAGTGATACTTTAATTAATATGCTTAAAAAGCATTTATTTCTGTATTGTGTTATATTTTTATTCTAGTAAGTTGTGTTAAAAATAAATCTCCACATTAATGAGCCAGTGTATTATGATGTGGGATGTGGTGGGCTGCGTTGGGCCAGGAAGTCCAGGAACACTTTTTGGTCCCAGTCCGCCCAGTCAGTTCTGCTCATTTTAGCAGATCAGATAGAGAGGGATAATTTACCACACTGTAAACCCGATTAAGTTGGCAAAACTTACATGAATGTTTTAAAAAATTATGTTTCAAATTTTAAGTAAACAGAACTATCAATTTCTGAGTTTGTTGAACTTGTGCAAATCAAAAAAATTCTTGCAGACAATCCAGCCCAGGAATCAAACCCGGATCCTCCACATGGCAGGCAAAACACGTACCACTGAACTACCAGTGCTCTATAGAGTTTACATTGGTGGCAGTTTAAGGTGACAGTTACTGTTAATTAAGTACTTACGATTACATAAAATATCAAATTTGTTCAGCTAACTTGAAAAGTGTCATTTCTACAAACTCATAAATACTCAAAAAAGTATATTAATTTGACCTAATTGCAATAATTTGAGCTAACAGTACTCAATGTGTTTAATTAGGGTTTACAGTGCAGTAGACACTGTTCTGCCACCTAATGCATAGGACACGTATTGCACCATGAGACCTAAATTGATAGTTCATGCGCTAATACTTACGCCTGAATAAAGGAGCAACCAATCACACAGGTGGCTCCGCCCTATCGCTCTTGAATGACAGAATGACTCATTCTGCTGAAAAGTCGCATTATGAAATAAATAGGCCATAAGGAAAAATGAAATTTTAAAATAAATACTGACTTTGAAAAAATAACATTTTGGAATAATAAAAGCTGGAATTTAATAAAATGCCTCTGCAATAATCTCTGTTATTGGGGAAAAATAATGAAATATTATTTCATAATAATAAGTAACTTTCTATAGCAGAGAGCAATATTTTTCACAATAATAAGCTTTTTTTTCTTTCCAAAATGTGTTCCATTATTTCACAATATCATTCTCATATTACATATCTGTGTCTTATTTATTCATAGAGTTATTTATTTAATCATGTCCTATTTGTTTATTTAATTAATTTTGAACACTTTGGAGTTCCATAGACCAAGTACAACAAAGAATTGTGTATAATTAGTTATAATTAGCCCAAAACAATATTGTTTCCAAGGCTCAAGCAAACATTAAGTTTATTTTGTTTTACAGTAGATCTTTCATGATGAATGTGTGTGTATATGTGCTTTATATTTTGTTCAGAATTATGAAATGAGATGCCCTATATCATGCTTTGAAATTTATAATAAAATGTTTCTTATAGTTTCTGAAATGTCTTAACAGGGACAAAACAATGAAAGACATGGCAATGCTTCGCATTAAATGTTCTTAAAATGAATTTAATTTTCTGATCGTATGCTATCTGATAGTGTTAACTATGCAAATGTCCTGATTCGTGAATATGGCAACATATCTTCGTTAAAAATGTAAAATCCGAAGACATGAATGAACAAAAAAAAATCTATATTTTTAAGTTAAATATTCTTATATGTACACAAAGTGCTTCTGGCTTTTTATAATAATAATCATCATGTTTTTTGTTTGTGTCCAGCACTGAATAATTATTTATTAAATCAGACGTCATAGTTGGAATTTCTTCATCCATTATTTGATGACAGCTGGAAATAGTAGCTGGAATGTGATTGTGAATTTTTGACTTAAATAAAGCTGTTCATCAGTGTGCATGAACCCTTATACTTACATTATATGCAGTTTGTAATTTACTTAATTCTGCGGACTCTCTTCTCACCTTTCATTCACGGTAGGCGTGAATTTAGCAAACTGGGTGCACTGTTGACAAATACTTTAGGGTTTTTTTTTTTTGATGAATTAAAAGACATAGTGGACGTCACTGCCTAAAAATTAATTATACAGCAAAATATAAAAAAGATTAAAAAAAAACAAACAAAAATGTTTAACGATAGCAATTAAATCAGACTTCATAGTTGTAATTACTTCATCCATTATTTGACCACGGCTGGAAATACTGTAGTAGCTGGAATGTGATTGTAAATGTTTGACTTAAATAAAGCTGAATAAAGTAAATTTATCAATTACACTCGAATGATCAAATCCAACTATGAAGTCTGATTTAATAGGTACCATAAAACATTTTATTTCTTTTTTTTTTTTATGTTATGCTGGCAAAGTACATTTTAGGCAGAGACGTCTGCTCGGTCTTGTTAATTCGTTTTAAGCCCCCAATTCTGTAAAGTTATTGGTTTTGTCACTTTACACCTATCGTGAATGAAAGGTGAGAAGAGGGATTACAGTAACTGGGTGTCTGTGGTTGTTCACCTCGGAGCGCGATGTCACGTTGTATAAAGCAAGTAGACTATATATTTGTTTGTTGTATTTCTGGGGGAGTATTTCTGCAGTTTTATCAATAAACCTGCTTATATCTGCACACATGTTTCTCATCAGGCCTTGCTTTCACAATAAGCCAGTGCTTATTGTTTACTGTATATTTAAAGCGCATATACACATTCATCATGAAATAGCTATTGTAAAACAAAATCATGTTTGCTGCAGCATTGGAAACAATATTGTTTTAGGCTAACTTTATTAATTATACACTTTAGTATTCTTTGTTGTACTTCGTCTTTTTGCACCCAATGCGGAGGCATCTTTAAATGTGAACACAAAATTCTAGTGGGCTGGTAAGCATGTTATTAAAAGAAATTCATAAAATAAATGACTGAATTAAGTTAAATATATAATATATTAATAATTGCATTTGCTTTACATTAGTGCACTCATGTGTAAATAGCTTTTTTAAGGTATATACTATCATGTCATATATTTGTGTCTAATACAGTTTTATTCATATTTTACATTATATGCAGTTTGTAATTTACTTGATTCTGCGGACTCTCTTCTCATATTTCATTCACGGGAGGTGTGAATTTATCAAACTGGGTGCACTGTTAGCAAATACTTCAGGGTTTTTTTTTTTTTTTTTTGATGAATTAACAAGACATAGTGGACGTCACTGCCTAAAATTTATTTCCCCAGCAAAACATAAAATAGATTAAAAAAAAAAAAAAATGAAACAAAAATGTTTAACAATAGCAATTAAATCTTATTTAATACTTTTTGATTTTGATACTTTTCTTTGTATTTACTGTATGGACAGTTGTATTATGCTTTCTCTGGAAAATAAACAAACCTGGTAGATTGTCTTGAAAGTCTTAGGCAATGGAGGACTGGCCATCTGGAGCACCATGAAACATTGTATGTAGCTAAGGACATATTATGATAAACAGAATGAGCTACCTCTCACCTCTCATATCTTCTTGTAAGAGTTTTTGTATAATCAGTATCTATGCCATGATTATTATGATTATTATTGTCTGCTTAGACAAGAACATTTTGTTGCTTTGTGAAACAATCTGCATTTCTGTATTATTCTCCCTCTCCCTCTCTCCCTCTCACCTTTCCCTTTTATGTGTGTTTCCTTTAGTAGTTCCTCTTATGTCTCGTTTCTGTGTCTGCACCCCTCCCCGTGTTTGAGGTGCTGAACTGTAAACATGTTTCAAGATTATGACTGATTGATTTTTTTAGCCACATTTTAACTGTCATAAAGCTTTAAGGAAGAAACACTTGCATAAGGAGGGGTTGTGTTAATTGCTATATAAACTATGTGCTGTATTAATAAAATCAGAGCTTGTGAAAGAGCAGTCATCTGTTTGTTCTTTGACTCATTCTCCTGGCCGCCAGAGGTGTGTTGCAGACGGACTGGCTTGCATTCAGATCGATCCGGGATCGGTCAACTGAAAGACCCAACACTTCTAGTCCAAATTGTTCATTCTTTTGTCATGTGACTATCATAGATGCTATGCAGTGCATTACACAGGAAACATAATTGAGCGGTTCTTCTCATGAGTCTTCTAGTCCGAGTCGTTCGTTCTTTTGAATCTATTGCACTGCACCTACAGTATGTAATGCATGGTATAACGTCTATGGGAGTCATGTTTAGAGTATGTATTTACAATTTTAAGTAAAAGGTTTAGAGTCCTATTTTTTAATCAAGGTTATGCAGAATTAAATTGGTAATTAAACTGCCTGCCTCTAATGCTGATATTGATTTGGAATGAGAAATGATTTAGTTCTTAAAACTAATCAGTGCACTTACTCAATTGTATCAAAAATATTAAGTGCATGTTAAAAATATAATTGAGTTAGTCAAATGCTAATTTCCATTAGTGAAATAAACTTAAATTGTAAATTTAAGACAAAATAATTCTTGCAGACAATCCAGCCCAGGAATCAAAATTAGCATCACAGGTGTCTACAATCTTGTAATCAGTCAGTGGGCCTATATATAGGGCTCCAGGTAGTCACTGTGTTGTTTGGTGACATGGTATGTACCACACTCAACATGGACCAGAGGAAGCGAAGGAAAGAGTTGTCTCAGGAGATTCGAAAGAAAATTATAGACAAGCATGTTAAAGGTAAAGGCTATAAGACCATCTCCAAGCAGCTAGATGTTCCTGTGACTACAGTTGCACATATTATTCAGAAATTTAAGATCCACAGGACTGTAGCCAACCTCCCTGGACGTGGCCGCAGGAGGAAAATTGATGACAAATCAAAGAGACGGATAATCTGAATGGTAACAAAAGAGCCCAGAATGACTTCTAAAGGTATCCAAGGTGAACTTCATGCTCAAGGAACATCAGTGTCAGATCGCAACATCCGTCGTTGTTGGAGCCAAAGTGGACTACATGGGAGGACACCATTGTTGAAAACAATTCATAAAAAAGCCAGATTGGAATATGCCAAACTACATGTTGACAAGCCACAAAGCTTCTGGGAGAATGTCCTATGGACAGATGAGACAAAAATGGAACTTTTTGCCAAGGCACATCAACTCTATGTTCACAGATGGAAAAAATGAAGCGTATCAAGAAAAGAACACTGTCCCTACTGTGAAACATGGAGGAGGCTCTGTTATGTTCTGGGGCTGCTTTGCTGCATCTGGCACAGGGTGTCTTGAATCTGTGCAGGGTACAATGAAATCTCAAGACTATCAAGGGATTCTAGAGAGAAATGTGCTGGCCAGTGTCAGAAAGCTGGGTCTCAGTCGCAGGTCATGGGTCTTGCAACAGGACAATGACCCAAAACACACAGCTAAAAACACCCAAGAATGGCTAAGAGGAAAACATTGGACTATTCTAAAGTGGCCTTCTATGAGCCCTGACCTCAATCCTATTGAGCATCTTTGGAAGGAGCTGAAACATGCTGTCTGGAAAAGGCACCCTTCAAACCGGAAACAACTGAAGCAGCTTGCTCATGAGGAGTGGGCCAAAATACCTGCAGAGAGGTGCAGAAGTCTCATTGACAGTTACAGGAATCGTTTGATTGCAGTGATTGCCTCAAAAGGTTGTGCAACAAACTATTAAGTTAGGGGTACCATCATTTTTGTCTAGGGCTGTTCCATGAGTTAATTTTTTAAAATAATTACGTTGAAGCATGGTTGAAAAGCAATGTCTGACTTTCATTGGTTAACATTCATAAAATTCTTATTTATTATTACTTTTGTCAGATTAAAGTTATTTCTGTGACCATTGTGAGTTTTTCTTTCATTGACCGAAGGGTACCAACAATTTGTCCACGTGTGTACCTAGAGAGGCTTATTGAGTTGTCCACCTTTAAAAAAATAACTGAACAAACTTTCTGATGATGATGTTGTAATAGAACGTTTTTTCTTAGAGTCTTTTTTTTAACTGAGCATTGCTGGGAATTAGAGTGTAATTCTTTTGATCTGCCGATATTGTTCAGCAGCAGTACAAGACACAGTATTAATTCCAAACTCAGAGCACATCCATCATGTGTTATATGAGCAATATGACATGAAAATATTTATAAAACATGGGTAATTATAAACCTTCCAAGCAAGGTGTGATATATCTCTCCCAACACATATTTCTGCAAAGAATGTGTGCTTCAATATTAACTGTCTCTTTAAGAAAAGTTCATGTCATGACACTTCCTTTAGTATTCAGGTTTCAGTTAAAGGGGAGGAGAAACCTGTGGTAAGTTTGAGTAAACCTACTGTTGAGCAGGTTAGCTTCATGGAGTATGTTTCCATTGTAACTCATTCTGAGTTTAACTGAACTGCCTTTTAGAAACCAAAAACTCAGAGCATTCCTTTAAGGCTCTTTTTTTTCTTCACTAATCCTGCTTTCTGAAATACTGTACCCACAGGGCAGCCCACAGGGAAAGGATAACCTCACCCTGAACTAGCACCCCATTTACTGTATATCTGATCATTTCTGCCACTGAGTTCCACATTGGACAGTATTCAGAACAATGTCCTATTTTAAAATTTAATATTAATATCAATTTAAATGGGATTATCATTCAAAGACATAATTATACAATTAACAAATAGCTGTAAATGTAAATTTGTATGCTTTTTAGGTTCAAAGTGCTAAATTGTAAAGTACATATAGCATTTTGAAATTATACCCAAACCAATATGGGTCAATTTGACATAAGATGTTGCTTACATTTAAAGCATTGCCATAAATCAAAATAAAATATACTAAAATAAACTCATATATACATATATTTTTTTACAGTATTCTAATATATGTTCCATAGTTCTCTAATATAATACAAGGTATTTGTAAAGCTCTTTTAACAATGGTTATTGTTAACAAAAAATTAAGGAAGGAAACATGTAAAATTTATAATGATTAGTTTGTCCTTGATGAGTAAGCTGGAGGTGCCTGTGGAAAAAAAAAAAAAACTCCCTTAGATGACAATAGGAAGAAACCTTGCGAGGAACCATACTCAACACCCATTCTCATTTCAGGGATATCCTTAAGTATGACCAGGAATCTGATCCTGGTATATATGCGTTATGAGCCTGAGAGTTTAATTTAACACGAATAGTGTTCAAGTTCATATTGGACCTATTGTGTACATCACAGAAAAACTTCCTGTGAGTGAAACCACACTCAGTGACCACTCACACACCAAAGGAGACCAGATTCAGCTGTCCTCAGCAGTAAGCCAGGATGTGTGGGAAGTGTCGGATGTGTCTGGAGGGCTGAAGGGGTCAGGATCACTAGAAACTTGGTAAAGCCATGTGTGGCTCAAGCGTGTGTGTGTGTGTGTGTGTGTGTGTGTGTGTGTGTGTGTGTGTGTGTGTGTGTGTGTGCGTGTGCGTGTGTGTGCGTGTGTATGCGTGTGTGTGCGTGTGTGTGCATGTGTGAGAGAGAGGGAGAGAGAGAGTAGTGTGCAAGCTTTTGTATAGCGTGCAAGCAGAGACTTTGGCATGACTAATATGACAGCATGACTAAAAGGTAGAGCCAGAAGCAAACTCATATAGAACCACATTTGGAACTACACTACTGTACATGCACCGTTGTAACAAAGAGTGTACCATGATAGAACCAAGCTATAATGTACAATGTATAATTATTATATAAGCAAATAGGTACGATGTAAAAATGTCATGGTACAGCTACAGTACCATCAGACTACCATGGTACCTTGATAAAATGTTTCATGCGATCAAACCCCTGATTAGGAAACTAGACCGCGATCCCTGACTGCAACTATAGGGCAATATCAAATCTACCCTTTATTTTCAAGATCCTAGAGAATATTGTAGCATAGCAGTTGTGGTCATACTGTATTCATGTAGGATGCTGCATGTGTTGCCTGAACTTTTGACTCCACTGATCACAATGCTCAATAACAAGAAAAGTGCTTTGTGACAATAACAATTACAATTACCCATTGTCTATATTGTAGGATTCTATTTATTCTTAGTTATTCTAGTTATAATTAGTTCATTATAAAATATAATGAATGACAGAGATCAAAGGTTTAATTATCTATTATTTATTTGTCTATTACAAGTGTTGACTTGCATTTTTGGTGGTTAATAGGACCCCCCCCCCCTACCCCCCCCCCCCCCCTACCCCCACCCCCCACCACCACCTGTCTAAAGAGTTGCTGAGCTAAAGATAGGCAAAGTCGTATCACGCAATTGTACAGAATAAAACCCCGCTAGATCTTATCCCTATTTGTACAGATTTTCAACATGCTGCATGCTCAACTAGTTACATCATTACTAGGAGTGCTTGAGGATAAGTATATGTAATTTAGCTTGGGGGTAACAAACAGGAAAATGGTAGATTATTTTCTTTATAATCCCTTTTAGCCTAAAATGCATATGGAGGAAAAACTACAGGTAGACAAAACACATATTTTTATTTATTTAATAGTACAAATTCGACAGAACGAGAGACTGTAGAATCCTTATGTTTTGGAATACAGAGTATATAATACATAATTTATCAACCAGTCATGTTGTCAATCTTTACATGTTTCTTGTCACATGAATTTTTACATGAATCTAAAATTAAAGCAAATTTTTTTCTTTTAAATTCATTGTTGAAACTTATTACAAACCTCGTTGCAACGGTTTACTGTATGTGAGAGTGAGTGGGCGTAGAAATAAGAAAGTAATCAGATCTAACTGATTAGTTCTGCATAAAATTACTTATTTCTCCTATGTGACCCCAGCCACTGTGGCTTTTTGCTGATATGTGGTTAGCATCTCAGTGCTTTTCTTAGAACTGCACATGCCACTATAGAACGGAAAGACAGAAATGTAATGCCCTGCACCATAAGGAGGAACATCATTTACTCAGAAGTAATCTCTTGAGGAAGGTTTTTTTTTAAAGGTGAGTAATTGCTCATGATAAAATAATTTCAAAAGATGACTTAAAGCCTGATTGTTATAGTATGCAGTAAGGTGCTATTGCAAAGGTAGAGGATATACCCAATGCTATCATGACATTTGGCATTTCAATAGGCGATAGTTTAATTGAATTTTAAATTATATGTCTGTTAGTATAAAAACCCACCTTATTTATAGTACACTGTAAACCTGATTAAGTTGGCAAAACACAAAATCTTTGAGGTAAGCAGTTACATAATTTTTTTTTTAAGTAATGATGTTTCCAATTTTAAGTTAAATTGTATCAATTTTTGAGTTTGTTGAACTTGTTGCAAATCAAATTAATCGTTGCAGACAATCCGTCCCGGGAATCAAACCCGTGCCTTTCGCATGGCAGGCAAAACACCTACTGTACCACTGAGCCACCAGTGCTCTATAGATTTTATGTTGGTGGAACTTTAAGGTGACAGCTACTGTTACTTAAGTACTTAGGATTACTTAAAATATGTAATTTGTTAACTTGAAAAGTGTCATTTCTACAAACTCATAAATACCAAAACTTTCTGAATACTCAAAAAGGTCTATTAATTTGACCTATTTGCAATTATTTAAGTTAACAGTACTCAATGTGTTTAATTACTTTGAGCATTAGGGTTTACAGTGTATGAACTTTTATTTCAATTAAAAGAATATACTGCATATACAGAGGTGCAATAATGATGAGAAGGGCCAATTAAAATTGAATTTCTTTTGCAGCAAGTCGGACCACTGTTAAATAAAGTTCACAAATTTCTAATTAAAATCGCAAGTAGTCAACAAAAAGCTAGATTATTTTGTTCTATTGACAGTTGGAAGTTTGGATTAATTCCAAAAATAACGTTATGCAGTTTAATTATAGAAGATGTCTTTAGAGACAAAATTATTCATATAAAGTTGCTGCTGAATTCTTGCTAAACGATCTAAAAGTGTAAATTTTGGCTTACAGTTCAGGAAATAAGGACTGGCTTTACTGGAAAAATACAGGTTTTTCAAAATAGTATTAATAATAATACAAGTAATTCAATTCAATTCAATTCAATTTTATTTGATTATCGCTTTTAGCAATTTTCATCGTCGCAAAGCGGTTTTACAAAAACAAAATAATTATTTTAATATTTATTTTTATTATTACTAGTGAGGGAGGGGCAAATTGCATTCGAAGGTGTTTCCAAACTTTTGATTGTACTGTAATTGCTGATCGATTTTAACACACACACACACACACACACACACACACACACACACACACACACACACTCGCGCGCACACATGCGCACACACACAAGCTGTATCTTACCTGAGTAATACGAGTTCATTTTATCTTCCCCCCCTTTGTTTTTGTTTATTTTACAGATTTAAATTTCATCATGACTTCAGTAATGGATGCCAAATCTACTGAATACACAATGACAGGACACAGTGGCCTCTACACTGCTAACTCTTCAATGCCCCCAACAAGTGGTTTTAGACATTGCACAGACGTGGAGTGTATTTCACTGGCAACAGCCAATATGATTATCATGGTTCTTGGTATCACTGGAAATGGTTTGGTGATCTGGATTGCAGGGTTTAAAATTAAGAAAACAGTCAACACTGTCTGGTACCTCAGCCTCGCCGTGTCCGACTTCCTCTTCTGTGCCTTCCTGCCCTTATCTATTGTCTATATCGTTAAAAGTGATTGGGTCTTCGGGAGCTTCATGTGCAAGTTTTTGCCTTTCTTCTTGTTTCTTAACTGGTTCAGCAGCATCCTTCTCCTCATTATCATCAGCATTGATCGTTGTATTTTGGTGATGTTTCCTGTATGGGTGCAAAACAAACGGACCATACGCAAGGCCTGGGTTTTGGTTCTACTAGCCTGGCTTATCTCACCATTGCTTAGTTTTCCACTGGCCATTTTCTATGATATTAAAACGAGAAACTCGAATAGGTACTGCATCTCCCAGTACAACCATGACAAACGTACTGCTGTACAGACGTGCCTATTCATTTTTGGATTTGTGATCCCCTTTCTGATCATCATCATCTGCTACCTCCTCATCATTCGAAAGCTGAAAAAGGACCACATTACAAAGTCCAATAAGTCAATTAAGATCATGACAGCACTGATAGCTGCTTTTTTTATTTGTTGGATGCCTTACCACTTTATTAACCTCTTAGATCTAAATCCAAATTATGCAGGAGTTACCAATATTGGACGAAAAATTGGAATCACACTTGCAGGCGCCAACAGCTTTATGAACCCACTGCTTTATGCTTTCATGGGAAAGGACTTTAAGAGGAAAATCTCATCCAGTGGACGAAGTTCCTAACAAGAAAAACAGGCAAGCTAACAAGAAAAACACAAACTAGAGAAATACAAATGTTTAATTCTGTGTGATTTTAAATTATAATCTTATTCTCACAATAATTGTTTAAATAATGTTTTATGAATTTATGTGGAAAGAAACCTTGAATTACATTTATTTGAGTTTAGGAAAGGATGTTCTGAGTTCTCTTCCTTAGGCTTCCTCTTTCTTTCTTTTTCATTTATAAAAAAAAACTAAATAAATTAATGAATAAATATGGGGAAAAGGGTGATTAAGCTGGTGATTGAGCAACTGGTTACAAATGCTTCAGTGGAAATGTTGAAAGGAACCTGTTTTGTAGCTGTTCCACGCATTATATCCAAATACTGTATACATTAAAAAAATAAATAAGGGATTTTTTTTTTTTTACCTGTAAATAAAAATATTGTAAAATTTGGCATTTTTCTTTTGGTCTAGGAAGAATAAAACGCTTGGTCTAAAGAAGGGGGTGATAGCCCATAAACAGTAGTATTGTATTTAAAAAAATTAACCTGGAGAAGAAACCTCTCCTTCAGACTTTTATTTGTTTAATAGCTTATAGCATTTATGTATACAAAATCTTTGATAGATATGATCATGAATTAATGCTCAAGATTGATTTGTGATTATTAAATACTTACACCTTGGAGACAATTTTAATGAGTGAGCCAAATTGGAATTAGACTACTGTGACCCAAGAGACCTTATGAGATGAGATTAAATTAGCTTAATTATTACACCTAGAATGATGCATACTGAAGTCACTGGTACAGTATAGAAACATCAGCCTCCTTAGGTAAATTTCCTTAGGAAAAGTCAATATACTTTTTCACGGGTCCTGAATAATTAACTGGAGCCCATGTAACATCCAGTAAGAATTTTCAGTTGTCAAAACATGGTGCCATTGTCATTTTCCTTTAACAAAATTATGTTCGAATGTTTACTGCACAATGTTCGGATAAGATTGAACAAATGGCCCTGACACAATGTTGCAAATATTGTGCACTTTTGTTCATATGTTTATGGTGCAATACACAAAAAATGCTTAAAACCTCCCTTGGAGAAAAGTCTTTCTACTGATGAGCTCATTTGATGGTGCCATTTTGTGGTTCTCAGTCTTTTAATCATTACATTAAAGGCAAACCACAACTATAGGAAATAAACATATATTTCCTGTGAGACCTACAGGTGTTTCTGCACTAAACAACTTTCAATTCAATTCAATTCAATTCAATTTTATTTCTATAGCGCTTTTAACAATGGTCATTGTCTCAAAGCAGCTTCACAGAAATGAAAAGAAAATGAAAAGAAGACTTATGGAAATGTATATATGTGTAAGAAAAATGTGTCTAGATAATGAGACTGTCCCTGATGAGCAAGCCAAGGGTGACTGCGACAGTGGCAAGGAAAAACTCCCTGAGATGGCAATAGGAAGAAACCTTGAGAGGAACCAGACTCAACAGGGAACCCATCCTCATCTGGGTGATGACAGATAACAGAAATTGTAGAACATCATGTGTGTTATGCAGATGAAAGTTCGATATAACAGAAGTTATTTAAATTAACACAAAGTCCAGTTCAGCTCAGGGATGAGTCAGCAGGTGCAGAGGGCAGATGGGGGTCTGGATCACTGGGAGCTCAGGAGCAGCATGTGTAGCTCCAAACCAACATGAAGAAGAATCCAGCTGGAGTAGGTCCTTCTCTGGATGCCTCAGGAACCTCTCAGGGTCGGCCTCGGTCTACTGAAGCTGGCACAATCTCCAGATGCCTCGGGATGGGTGGAAAAATAAAGAGCAGGTGAAAAGAATTAGCATGGTTGCCATTCACGATAGATGTACTGGAGTATGAGGTAAAGAAATTAATTACTGTATGTGTATGCCAGATTAAAGAGATGCGTCTTGAGTCTACTTTTAAATTGGAAAACTGTGTCTGAGCCCCGAACACTGTCAGGAAGGCTGTTCCAAAGTTTTGGAGCTAAATATGAAAATGCCCTACCTCCTTTTGTAGATTTTGATATTCTGGGAACTACCAGAAGGCCGGAGTTTTCTGATCTTAAGGAGCGTGGTGGATTGTAACGTATCAGAAGACTGGTTAGGTATGTGGGAGCTAGACCGTTTAGAGCCTTGTAAGTAAGTAATGCTATTTTGTAATTAATTCTAAACTGAACAGGTAGCCAGTGCAGGGATGATAATATTGGGGTTATATGATCATATTTTCTGGATCTAGTGAGAACCCTGGCGGCTGCATTTTGGACTAACTGTAGCTTGTTAATTAGTAATGCATCACAGTAGTCCAGTCTGGAAGTCATGAATGCATGAACCAGCTTTTCTGCATCAGATACAGATAAAATGTTCCTAAGCTTGGCAATATTTCTAAGGTGGAAAAAGGATGTTTTTGTGATGTTGGAGATATGATTTTCAAAGGATAAGTTACTGTCTAATATTACACCCAGGTCTTTCACTGTCGAGCTGGTGGTAACAGTACATCCTTCTAAACGTAGGCTGAATTGTGAGAGCTGGTATGAACTGGTTTTTGGGCCAATAAGTAATACCTCTGTCTTATCTGAATTTAGTAAAAGAAAATTATCAGTCATCCAATCTTTTATATCTTGAATACACTCAGTTAGTCTAGACAATTTGGGTATTTCATCTGGTTTTGTGGAAATGTATAACTGAGTATCATCAGCATAACAATGGAAACTAATCCCATGTCTTCTAATGATGTTACCCAAGGGAAGCATGTATATTGAGAACAGCAGAGGTCCTAAAACTGACCCTTGTGGCACCCCATATTTCACTGGCATTACACCAGACTGTTCTCCATTCAGATCTACAAAATGGAATCGATCAGACAGGTAGGATCTAAACCATTTTAAAGCCTGTCCCTGAACACCAATGTGATTTTGTAAGCGATCTATGAGAATATCATGATCTATAGTGTCGAATGCAGCACTAAGATCAAGTAAGACAAGAATTGAGATGCAGCCTTGGGAAGCTAAAAACAAGTCATTTGCAATTTTGATGCAATGATGGGGCCTGAAACGTGACTGAAATTCCTCGAGGATATCGTTTTCCTGCAAGAATGTGCATATTTGGACTGATACTATCTTTTCTAATATCTTTGATATAAACGGAAGGTTTGAAATTGGTCTGTAATTTATTATATCATTTGGGTCTAAATTAGATTTTTTAAGAAGAGGCTTAATAACTGCCAACTTGAAAGGTTTAGGGACATGACCTAGATATAATGAAGAGTTGATAGTGTTTAGAAGGGGCGCTCCAGTTATATTTATCACTTCTTTTAAAAGTCTAGTTGGGATTGGATCCAGCAAGCATGTTGTTGATTTCGCCGAGGTGATAAGTTTATACAGCTCTTCCTGCCCTACACCTGTAAAGCATTGAAAATCTATTAGTGAAGCTTTAGACTGAACTGGATCATGAGATGTTGTTAGAGGTTGAATTTCCATTATTTTCTTCCTGATAATATCAATCTTTTCATTGAAGAAGTTCATGAAGTCTTCACTTCTAAGCTGTGATGGGATACTCCCTCCAGGCATCTTAGGGTTTGTTAGGCTAGCCACTGTAATAAATAGAAACCTGGGATTGTTTTGGTTTCTTGCTATGAGTTGGCTCAGATGCTCGGCCCGAGCCGCTTTTAGAGCTCGTCTATAGCTGCACATACTACCTTTATACGCGATTCTAAAAACTTCTAATTTAGTTTTTCTCCATTTTCGTTCGAGGTTACGGGTTGCTCTCTTTAGGGCGCGAGTATGACTGTTGTACCATGGTGCAAGTGTTTTAACTCTGACTTTTTTTAATCTGATGGGAGCAACAGTGTCTAATGTACTGGTAAAAATAGTGCCCATGCTGCTAGTCACTTCATCTAGATCGTCTGCACTTAGGGGACTGATAAGAAATTGGGACAGATCCGGCAGATTACTTGTGAATTTGTCTTTAGTAGTCGGATTAATATTTCTACTGAATTGATAACGTGGGGAGGCACAGCTGCGCTGTTCTACAGCTAGAGTATATACTAAGAGATGATGATCTGTGATATCATCACTTTGAGGTAGAATGTCTATATTAGAGACATCTATACCATGGGATATAATTAAATCTAGCGTATGATTAAAGCGGTGAGTTGGTCTATTTATATTTTGTTTAACCCCAAAGGAATTTAGCAAATCTACAAATGCGATTGCTGAAGCGTTGTTAGCATCGTCTACATGAATGTTAAAGTCTCCTACTATCAGCACTTTGTCAGAGTTAACCAATAGGTCTGATAGCAGATGTCCAAACTCTTTAAGAAAATCGACATATGGCCCTGGGGGTCTGTACACGGTGGCCAGAACAAAATGTAGCAAGGGTTTATTATGTATTTCGCTGAGTGCAACATTAATGATAAGCACTTCAAACGAGTTGAACTTGGGCCTTGTTTTCTGAGTAACGGTGAGAACATCACTGTAGATAGTTGTGACAATGGAGCTGTCAGAACATAACAAAAAGCAACTGGAATGTATAGCTGAAAGTGGTGAGACATCTCAGACACTGCATGTCAAACCACAAGCTCTACTCTGTCACGACTGTTTTTTCACCACATACATCGTGTTGGATGTACTAGTAGAGAAAACATATGAGACCAGAGCCTGCTATTTTGCAATAGTACCACTCAGGTCAGATAAAGTCAAGAAACTATCAAAGAAACTATAACAAAGTTGTAAGCCATTATGGAAGTCTCGTGCTGACCAAATGGTTCAACAATAGTTCAGTCCTCATCATGGCTAACTTGAATTTCACTCAGATAGAGGTGGTAAGGTTTTATAATGAAGCAATGAGGGTGTCACCTAACTGGATCTCTAAAATGGAAAAGTTGATCCTTGAGAATGATTACACTTACCCATGAGCAGGGTTGTAATGCATTCAGTTTATTTAAGGAGGCACAATTCCATAGGGTTGTCATCTAAAGTTAAACTAGTTTATTCACAACCTAGATTAAATCCCCAAAGGAGTAGACAGTATGCACTTCAATTTCAAAATATAAACTTATTATTTGTCTGAATGTAAATATTGCACATTTTGAGACTTCATCTCATCATACAAGGTTTTGACCTCTTAACTTTTTTGTAGTTACTGTTGCTCACATGTCCATATCCTCTTTAAATTCTTTGATAATCAGCTTTAATAACACTATTGTTTACAAAAGGTAGTAAAGAAAGTTGACAATCTCAATATGTAGCTCTTACTTTTTTACTTAAGATATTTAATTAATTACTATTCATAACAAAAAAAGTTAATTAATAATTGCAAAGGACAACAAGATCATGTTAACAGTGTTATTCACTTATGAGCCAATTACTGATGATAAAGACACTTTACAAATGTAAATTCTAAAACTTTTATTTATTTCCGCATTTATTAGTCATTCTATAAGATCCACATCTCAAACTGTGGTTAACACAACTACATTTCAGCTCGCAATATCTATGCTTCCTCTTACAGACATTCGTCTTCAACATATATCAAAACCATCTAGATTGTGGTTTCCCCTTCTGTACTATACAGGCAGCTGTGGCACCTTGGGGATGTCTTCACAGGGCCTTTGGGGTGCCCGTTAGTGGCAGATCCTTTAGGTGCTGTTGGATTGGATAGGGGTTCAATTGAATCGGGATCTGGAAAGGTTGGAGGCTGGGTTAAGTGCCTTGGGCTCTTTGCATGCTGTATCATGTGTGCAACGAGCTGTGGTGCACTGGGTGTTCTAGTGCCTTCCTAGCGTGGCCAGCATTGACTTTTTTTCAGTGGTTTGTGCTACATTAGCTTTTCAGTGGAATTTAATCAGTGTTATTAGATAATCTGTGTTAATGTATTAATTTAATGTGTTTTTAATTTTATGGTTGACAGTTGTTTTTGTATAAACATTCAGGAAATCACATTGGCTTTAAAACAAATAATTTTAGCAAGGCTAACGAAATCACCTATTGCGAAAATAAAATGTAGCAGTTTTTATAGCCATGCAATCTGCAAAAAAAAAATCAGGGGGTACTGACCTCTCAAGTTGAATTTGCACAATGCCTTTGTCTTTGACCTCATTGTAGTCAGCAGCTGGTCTGAGTATAGAATGGACACTGAGAGGGCAAAGATTCCAAAAGATGTCTTTGATAAATTTGACCGTGAAGATATGTTTGGCCCAATTCATTTAGAATTTTGTGAAACCAAAACATGGACTCTTCAATGAATTTAATCTATCTTATGAACAAACTAATTTAACGTTAGATGCCAACACCATGGAATTGTACACCCTTAAATAAACTTTCTCCCGAAGACATGGACTCCTGAAGGTCTCCTGAGCCAGTCCATTGGTACAGACAAGTTATTTAGGCCATAGGTCCCTTACCTAAATTAGTTCAACATTGACCACATCCTGAAAAGACATAGGCCACTGATAAACCTCACATGTCTTCTGTGACAAGTGCAGCATTCATCTGTGCTCGTAATCCAAGGTTCCACTGTATTTAATGCATTATAAGTACATTACAGCAATTCTTACTGTTACAAATACATGATTAATATACTATGAATATATTCTTATTGCCGCAGTAGCATGCTGTTATACTTCTGGCCAATTACAAATACTAAAAAAGTACACTTTGTGGTTAATACAAATATACTTTATTATATCATACAGTACACACAGTCTTCCATAATACTCTACTGCAAATGTGTTACAAGCACACTAAAGGTGTTTAGGACAATTTACAAATGCTGAATGCATTTTATACACTTTAACATGTTTTTGAAACACATTACATCACTGAGGCAGATTTTATTCATGAGGTCAACAGATTTAATTTGCACAAAGTTACAAAAAAGCACTACTATAGTTTATTTTTGTTAAACAAAACGTCAGGTTGTCTCACAAACTAAAATGTAAACTGTTGTGTGAACAAAGACAGACATTGGTATTAGAATATACAGGTACAGTATCAGTTCAAACCTGGTGTGTTGTTTCTGTTACACAGAGACTGAAAACAGGCCGAGAGCTACGGAGCATTATACCAGAGGGAAGGTACACAAGATTTAGGAATAACACATTAAACAATACATTCCACAGTTTAAACTATTTACTTAATTACAAATTATCCAACAAAAAACATAAAATTTACCTTATGCTGATGAAAATAAAATAATAACGATACGAACTAACGCACGCAATGATGCAGCTTCCACCCGTTAATTCAAACTAGAAGCGGAAAAACTGGGGAGCCAATCAGAAAACAGACAGACCGAATGTGCCCGCCTCCAGTTTTTGATTGGCTAGTGTTGCGCCGATTCTAGTCTCTGGTTGGCTGGAATAGTTGTAGCATTATAACGCTGCTGCGGTTTTTGCAGGTGTACAGCTTTATGATAGTGAGCGCACAGAAGAGAGAGAGAGGGAGCAAACATAAATCTTGAACGCGCAAAAGTGAGTTTTGGTGCGCAAAAAACGAGTATGAGAGCGCGCGCGCGAGCGAGAGAGATTCAGCGTGCAAAAACGAGTCTTAAAGCGCGCGCGCGAGAGAGTAGTGCACTAAATATAAGCATTAATACGCACATGTGAATAAGTACATTTAAATTTAACTGAAAATATACTGAGACTACCGTATATTATAATTTGTATTTTAATGTATATTTTCTTAACATTTGTACAATGATTATTCCAAGCATATTTAAAAAAAAATATTTTTTAAATATACTAAAAAGTATAAATAAGTGTACTTTGGAAATTAGACCAACCTATTTTCCTATAATATATTTTTGGAAAGTGTACTATGATACAATTATTTAAAAGTATGTTTAAAGTTTAATTCCAAAATTTGGAAAAAGCATGATGTAAGTATACTTTTTATATATTAACTGATGGTACAACTTTTTCAAAATATATTTACAATGTACTATTGAAGATTTCAATATATTTGTAATACACTAAAGTGTATTTTTTTTTCCACTGGGGAAGGTTTGATCTCTTAACATTCTATATTTACTGTTCCTTACAGTACATGTCCATGTCCTCTTTAAATTCTTTAAGATTGATTTACATACATTATGTAAGTACTGTAATGAAAACTGTTGTGCAGTCATGATGTCTATTGTAATGGACATCATTAAGAAACTGTTGGTGTAAAAAAAAAATTGTTGATGTAAAAAAATAACACACTTCTTTCTGTAGTGGAGAGGTGTAAATATCAGCATTTTTTCCCCACTTTTTTCTCAGCAGAAAAAAAACATGTCTGGAGGCATTATTCATTTTGGCAAATTGTTATTATTCTTTGGCGCAAATATTTCATTTACAAATGGTGATATGTTCTGTGATATAGGACACCTGTCAGGGATTACCCCTAGAGGGCGCCAAAGCGCCCAGAGACTTCCTTTGATTTTTTGTTTTCTTTGTGTTCTTTTCTGTAAAACTCCATGTCCCAGAAGGCACCTCGGTCAGGTGATGGGAGCGCTCACCTGAACCGGGTTTGCACATTAGTTTGATTATAAATGTTCTTGAGTTTCACCAGTCTATGTCTTGCATCAGTTTGATTAGGGTTGCTGTTCTTTTTGGGTTTTGACTGGCTCAAGTTAAGCGGTTTGTTTGTTTATCTGTTAAGTTCTGTTTATTCTCCTAGCCTTATGTATTCTCTTAGTCTGTTACATATTGTTTGTCTCCAGTTTGATCTGTCATGTTTTGTTTAGCTCCTGTTTAAGTTTCTATTCAGTTTCCCTTGTGTTTATGATTTATTAAAGGGCTTTCACCTGCACGTCACCTCTGCAGATATGCCCTTTTCTTATACCCACGCACAGCACCCGTGACAACACCATAGTGAAAAAAGTACATTTTTTTTTTACTATGTATTACAAATATATTCAAATCTTTGATAGTACATTGCAAATATACTAACAAAAAGTTGTACCATCAGTTTATATACTAAAATCGTGCTTTTACCAATTTTTGGAATTCAACTTTAAACATACTTCAAAATAAATGTATTATAGAGCACGTTCCAAAAATATATTATAGGAAAATATACAATAAGTGAAAGGTAAGTGTAATTTACCTTCTACATTTAAATAAACACACTTATTTAAACCTTTAACTTTACAAAATAATCATTGTAACAATGTACAGAAAGCATACATAAGCAAATTTTAATACACAGTGGTCTCAGTATATTTTCAGTACATTCAGTTTGAATGCACTTATTCATGCTTATATTTAGTGCACTACTCTCTCTTTCCCCCTCTCTCTCTCTTTCAAACTTGCTTTTGTGAGCTGAATCTCTCCCGCCACACATGCTGGAAGCTGCATCATTGCGTGCGTTAGTTTTTAGCATTATAATTTTCATCGACATACTGTATGGTACATTTGATGTTTTTTGGTGGTAGTTTGAAATTAAGTACATACAATACTGTAGTCTAAACTATAGAAGGTATTGTCTAATGGTACTGTATTGCTAAATCTTATGTAACAGTTTTTTTTTGTAACCTTGTGCAAATTAAATGTGTTAACTCATGAATAAAATCTGCCTCGTCATTACTGATGTAATGTGTTTTTAAAAAATGCATTCAGTATTTGTAAATGGTCTCAAACTCCTTCGGTGTACTGGTAGCACACTTGCAATACAGTATTAATTATAGAAGACTGCATGTACTGTGTGATATAATAAATTTCCTTGATTTCCTTGAATTTGCTTCCACTATTTTCTGTTTGACTCGCTACAAAATAAGTGAAAGTGTCAGGGATAGCCCCTGGAGGGCACGCTGTGTTGATGGACCTGTGTCTGTTTCTTGTGTTTTGTGTTAGGACTTTTTCATTTCCCAGTGTGCACTACATCATAGTCAATTGTATTCACCTTAATTTAATTAAGTTGTCTCATTAATGTATCTATTTATAGTCTGTATTTCAGTTATAATGCAGAAACGCCTTTATGTTTTCTATTCATTATTGATGCTTCATCACATCCCTGACCTACCAGTCTTGTTTTACAATCCAGCCCACGTCTCTCTAGACAACTGATGATCTTCTCTGCCAACCCTGCAGCATCTAAGCATCAGATTTTTGAAAATTCAAAAAACTCTCATGTACTTCGACCTTATAATAATGTTTTTCAATGTCTTTAGTTTCATCGACAAGAACACTGAATGCCTCAGTTTGTTTGAACTCTTGGATCATATTATGCTGCACCATCTCTGCCAAACACTTTTTGTGTTGTATTGCTTGTGTATTTAGAATTTCCGAATTTAAATAGTTTTTTTCTTTATTGGATTATGTTTCGCTTTTTGCTGCAATCTGGCCAGAAAGCTCACCCTATTTTCAGAGTTCTCTGCTTCATGATGGCCTCTTTAGGGAATATTTTGTGTAGTAGTATTCAATTCAATTCAATTCAATTCAATTCACTTCAATTCAATTTTATTTCTATAGCGCTTTTAACAATGGAGTATGCAGGAGAACATCTGCTACAGTTTTAATATAGTCCTGATTCTCTTTTACTCTTTTTTTGTTAGCCTTTATCCATTGCTTTTAACACAGATGTGTTGCTATTAGCTCCCCTTTTGTATTCAGAACATGCTAACATGGCATTTACATTGTGCTCTGATTTGGAAAGCATTGCAAACCCACCGTCTTTATATTGTGCTTTTTAACAGCTTACAAAACCAGAGGGGCAAAAGGGAGTGAAAATGTCAGCATGCAAAACAATAGGCAGAGTTTTGACTTGGCATGGATATTCTTTATACCATGTACTATACGCATAAGCATGTATAATATCTTCTCCAGAATCTTCCAGGGGACGTTCGATATCGGCGTGTAGTAGGACAGTTGACAGGAGTCAAGGTTATGTTTCTTAATTAGTTTCTTAAAACAACTCAGAAAACTCTACATTATCTAAGGTATAATATTTTGGAACATATCCACTCCGAGGTGAAGAAATAATTATTTTCTATTATTGCTGTTAATCTCAGCTTGAGAAAATGTGTCAGTATAAGATCTAATATACAGGTTGATGATTTTACAGAGAAGATGACACTAGGTGACCCTCTGTTGACCCTCTGTTATTTCTGCTGTTATACCCCTATCTCACCTATGCGGTTTGACTATGCGAGGACCGACACGCGGCAAGATGGAAAGCTAATCACAGCGCCAAAACTCGCTGTGAATCATGATGAACCGTACTTACAGCAACCGCGTAGGTGAAATAGGGGTATTAGTAGTTAACAAATTATGGGCCAAACTTCAAGTAACGCAGTAATGTAATGGATTACTTTTTGAAAAAAGTAATTTTGTAATGTAATTAGTTTCTTTAAAAAGTAACGCCCCCCAACACTGTTCATAACTGACTGACCCACAGCCATAAATACTGACCTGTAGATGTTACGATTCTAAGGATTCTAAGGGTTTGTTTAGTTCATTTTCATTGGAAAACAGTTCTGAATAATTTGTGTGATAGTGTGATGCAATATAGATGTATAATATGAAATACATATTTTATAAAAATAAAACACAGGAATCAACAACAAGTTCTGGGAAACATTGTATATTTGATGGCATAGATAGTTGAAGGGACAGTCCTGGAAAAAGCAGGACAGGTACAGTAGAAACCCCATTAAAGACCCTAAGGCCTGTAAGATATCTAACAGTGCTCCAGTGGTACACACATGTGAATTTATAATCACAGTACTAAAATTATAGTAAAAATGTAGAAATTAAATTAAATTAAATCTTATTAGGATCAAATTTAAGCAAAGTAAAAGTTGACGCAGTGAGCCTTTAGATTTTTATAATATGTAATTAGAAAATATTCACGTGTAGGGTTTTGTGTCATCTTATACTTTGTGTTCTTTAAATTTGTGGTAGATTTATTAACTGAAATAAATTAAACTAAATGACCATAAAATTCAAACACTTTCAGGACGTTGAAGACATTCAGCAGTCCTTGTGTTTTTACGTTATTATAAGCATGAAATGGAGTTGGCTGTTATGATCCTCATGATTTTCTTTAATAAATAATGAAAACATTTTAACAAATTAAATTTTTCATTCCAGTAGCAACCCCCCAAACCTTCTGAAATACAAGTGAAACATTTAAAAAATGTACAATCACAGTACAAACTTAGAATTTAAATTTTATTTTAATTAAATATAGGCATTTCTTATTTGCATCAAATTTAAGCAAAGTAAATGTTAACACAGTGGGCATTTAGATTTAATCATGTGTAACACTCACGTAGCCACTCTGGGTGTGCATCAGAAAAAAGTGCATGTGTCAAAGTTATTGTCAGATTAATGTGCAAAAACTATATAATAAAACTATATAGGCTATATAAGACTACTTTTATTTAAGTGCACTCACAGTGACAACAAGACAAGTTTTTAAAATAATAACAGCAAATTGCGAGTGCGCATTTCTGCATTGGTTTGGATGAACTGAAACTGTGTATACTTGCCTCACAGACGATAGATAGATAGATAGATAGATAGATAGATAGATAGATAGATAGATAGATAGATACTTTATTGATCCCGAATGAAATTCCAGTATAAATATATACTTACAGAAGTCGAAATGTCTACTTTTATATAAACTAAGGAAAACAAATTCCAGATTATGTCATTCGTATGAAATGTGAATTATAGGCGCATCCACTGCTGTGGAGATGACGAGATGACATGATTATCTTCATCACTACAGCCGAAACCAAAGAAATGTCAAAGAAATGTCAATGAATTATTAAAATGGACACAGTCAGTCTCTTTCAGTTTTCCCAACGCATTCATAATCATTAGTCTACTTCTGCCGGTGCGTTCTGGAAAACTTTATCCGTGTGGTTGAGCGCTGATTAGACTACTCCCTTAAGAGTAGGACCACGATGCCACCTCAACATCAAAGCCAACAACAATAGCCCACGTTTAGAAAAGCATTTTTATTTCGACTATAAAAAATAATCCTACATCTATTTTTAAGCGTGCCAGCTGCCACTGTTCTTGTACGCCAATTGGTCAGGGCACATCATTAAGTGACAAGTCTGTAAACTTCCATGTAAAACAAGTACATCTGTATGAATATATTGTTTAAATCTATGTATCATGAGCTATTGATCATTGATTTATGTAAACGACTTTCTTCAGGTAAGTAAATGCTCATTGCTGCGCTGTTTGGGGGGAGAGACGGCTCGTCTTGAGACACATCATGACCCTGCTGCCCCCCCCACCAGACCCCCTGCAGTTCGCGTATCGTCCAAACCGTTCAACGGACGACGCCATCTCCTCCACACTCCACCTGGCACTGTCACATCTTGACAAGAAAGACACTTACGTCAGGATGCTGTACATAGACTTCAGTTCAGCATTCAACACAATCATCCCCCAACACCTGATCGGGAAGCTGAGCTTGTTGGGCCTGAACACCTCCCTCTGTAACTGGATCCTGGACTTTCTGACCGAAAGACCTCAAGCAGTGCGGATCGGGAGCTACACCTCCAGCACCACCACACTGAGTACTGGGGCCCCCCAGGGTTCGTGCTCAGTCCCCTGCTGTTCACACTGCTGACTCATGATTGTGTAGCGACACACAGCTCCAATCATATCATCAAGTTCGCTGATGACACGTCCGTGGTGGGTCTCATCAGCAAGAACGACGAGTCAGCGAACAGAGAGGAAGTGCAGAGGCTAACGGACTGGTGTAAAGACAACAACCTGGCTCTGAACGTCGAAAAGACAAAAGAGATGGTTGTTGACTTCAGGAGGACACGGAGCGATCACTCTCTGCTCAGCATCGACGGCTCTTCTGTGGAGATCGTCAAGAGCACAAAATTCCTGGGCGTCCACCTGGAGGAGAACCTCTCCTGGTCCCTCAACACCAGCTATCTGCATAAGAAAGCCCAACAACGTCTTTTCTTCCTGAGCAGGCTGAGAAAGACACAGCTTCCACCACCAATCCTCACCTCCTTCTGTAGAGGAACTATTGAGAGCATCCTGAGCAGCTGCATCACTGTCCGGTTTGGGAATTGTACCATATTGGACCACAAGACCCTACAGCGGATACTGAGGACAGCTGAGAAGACCATTGGGGTTTCTCGCCCTCCTATCGAAGACATCTACACCACACGCACCAGCATTGTGGCTGACCGGAGACACCCCTCACACACACTCTTCACCCTCCTGCCATCTGGAAAAAGGTACCAAAGCATTCAGGCACTCACATCCAGAATATGTAACAGTTTTTACCCGCAAGCCATCCGTCTCCTTAACACAAAGAGACTGGATGGATAAACACACACACACACACACACACACACACACACACACACACACACACACACACACACACACACACACACACACACACACACACACAAATCACTCAGACGAACTAAATAACATCTGGACTGAACTGATAAACACACATGCACAATCACACTGATAAACATCCATCTCAATCTGCTCATACCTACCTACACACAATACTCTTGTCAAAATGTAAACTGTTTACTGCTGCTCTTCCCACTACCTCAATTCATACTTCATCAAAAAAAGGACTGTTATGTGTTACATTGTTGTGTCTGTCATGTATCTCTTTGTTTGGACATTTGCACGTGCACTTTGTCTATTGTGTATTTTTGTATAGAAATTTGATAGTTCTTTTAGATTAACTTAAAAATGTATAAATTTCTCACACAATTTATAATGGTATATGCATCAATATAGGCATCAGGGAAGTCTTCTCCCAGCATTAAAGGTCTGAGCAGAAACTACACCCCTGTGCCTACTTTTTGCACTGCCTGACTCCACCGGAGTGAAATTGCAATACAGCATCAGGGAACATGAACTCCTGGCCATAAAATTGGCTTTGAATTAAGGACACTGGCTTGAGGGCGCCAAGTACCAGGTAATAATCCGAACAGATCACAAAATCCTGGCTTATACCCAGTTTATCAAATGTCTAAACCCACGGCAAGCCAGGTGGTCAATTTTCTTTACCTGGTTTAATTGTGGTTCTCAACAGACAGGGCTCCCAGAACCTGAAGCCTGATGTCATGTCACAGTAGTGGAAACCCCCCTTTGCAAGATCCTATCACAGAGAAGATTATACTGGCTTAAAGTACATATAATGTTTTTGGAGTTAGCCATGCATTGCTATGCTTTTATTTGTGTTTGGTGAGGATTGTGGAAGTTTGTAGATATATTGCTGTCATTGCTGCATCTTATGCATACTCAGTGTATACAGAGTAAACTATCACGTTGATTTGCTCTGCTGTATGGCATGTATAAGCCATGCCCACCTTGAGGCAAAAGGGTTGAATTGATTGGTTCTGTTAAATGACATACATATATAGACACACCACATCAAGGAAAAATCAGCTGGACAGACATACAGACAGACAGACAGACATACTGAAATACAGACATATAGTCATACAGACAGAATATATATATATATATATATATATTTTTTTTTTTGGCTTCAGATATCATTGAAAGAATGAGTTCTGACCAATGTACAGACAAAACATTTCTTTTATTTATTCACTGCTATTAAGATGTTACCGATTATGCATTTATTGCCTCCTTACCTGTTCAGCAGCAAATCCCGCAAAAAATCCTCATATTAAATATATGGCAAAATTACTAAATGAACAATATAATACTTTAAGGAAAATAGTGATGATTACACACGATTAAAATATATTGTGTTAAAGTCTGATGCACGATAGAAATAATAGTAATTTGATGATTTGTGTGTGTGTGTGTGTGTGTGTGTGTAGGCGGCACAGTGGTGTAGTGGTTAGCACTGTCGCCTTGCACCACCAGGGTCCGGGTTCGATTCCCGGCCAGGCTCGATTCTTGTCTCTGTGTGCATGGAATTTGGATGTTCTCCCTGTGCTTGGTGGGTTTCCTCTGGGTACTCCAGTTTCCTCCCACAGTCCAAAGACATGTAGGTTAGGCGTTCCCAAATTGCCCGTAGTGTGTGAATGAGTGAGTGTGGGATGATGGATTGGCACCCTGTCCAGGGTGTACCCTGCCATGTGCCCTAAGTCTCCTGGGATAGGCTCCAGGCCCCCGTGACCCTGAATACAGGATTAAGCGGTATAGATGATGAGTGAGTGTGTGAGAGAGAGAGAACATTGTCATCCTTACATACATACATACAAAACTACAGGACTATTACATTTAATTATTTAATTGCTAATGTTTATGTAGATTTTTATTCTACTCTTATAATCCTCCCCAGATGAAAACCATGGAAGGATCAAATGTTAGTTTTGACAATTGCATATTTAAATGCATCTGCTTTGTTTTGATGGCTCCAAGTTGATTTAATAAAGCTTACATTTTGTTATTTAAAAAACTGTTCTTAAATATTCAACATATTTTGCAATCATTTTGTATGGTTAGCTGTAGGTCCCCCTCCCCACCCTAAAATAAATAAATAAATAAGTGACCACAACATCCCCCGTGAATTTTTTTTATTCTGCCACTGTTGAAAATTTAACTAAAATGTAAGCAACCGTAATGACTTCAGAGCTGAATTTAAATCAAGAGATGTCGGGAGAGGTTAGTGGCAAATCTGGAGTGGAATTTGGGTGTAAGTTAGACAGACACAGGAATGAGTGCATGTGTGCTCATACAGTTCTACACATACAATGCAGAGTATAAGCACTACACACTAAACAAACATTCTTATTCCACTCTCCTCTTTTAGCCTAAAATTGGTGTAGCTGAGTTGAAAACCATACATTCTTCTGAGTATTGATCCAAATCACACCATTGTTCCAGACCTTTTATCCTCACTCACTCACTCATCGTCTATACCATTTTATCCTGTATTCAGGGTCGCGGGGGGCCTGCGGTGTATGCCCTATCCTAGTTGGCTTAGGGCATGAGGCAGGGTACAGCCTGGATTGATGTAAGAAAAAATTCTAAGAAAACAAGTATGAGTTAATAATCACACAGATCAGCTAATCTTTGCACACATGTGAACTCACTCACTCTCTCTCGTAAAAACGGCCATGTGTGGAAATACTGTGGTTAGCATCCGTGTGCTTTTAAAAAAAAATAATTTTTTTTTAAAAACTGCATCTGTGTCCCTCCTCAAAGAGGAAGTGAAGATAGAAATCATACAACTCATTATCACACTATTAAGAAGACTATCTAAGAAGCTCTATCATAAATTACTGAATGAGACGTTTAAAAGGTAAGTTATTGCTGATTAATAAAATAAGATATTTATGTGAAAGCCTGCCTTACTGATTTACTGTAAAAGTACTGTATATGGTGTGTATGAGTTAAAATATAAGTTGGATTCTATGGGAATGTTCTGCGCTGCTCTATTTCAGTTTCTCTCTATGCAGCTGAGTTCACTTATAATAATTTTTGTGAAATGCAATTGTCAGGTGAGAGGCAAAAAGCACCTAATGAGAAATATTTTTTTGAAAAAGCAATAAATATCATTTGAAAACTTTTAAGCATTTCATACTGTATATGAAGAAAGAAAGGAAGGAAGAAAGAAAGAAAGACAAATAGAACCTACTTTGGGTGTTCTTACATTTTGTTACAATTTCCCACATACATTACAAATTACAATGTCATTTTTGAGTAGGTTTCACATGATTGAGTTTTATTAATGTCATATATTTTTCATTTAAAGACAATCTATATAGGATCTATCTATACAATCTATCTATACAATATCAAAATTACAATGCTGCATTTTTTCTGTCTATCATACAATCTCACAGCTGTTTGCTCCAACCAATCCTAGATTATAGTGAATTCAGAACCAAGTAGAAAATTTCAAAAATTGTAAAATTGAGTTAAAATACTTACAAATTTTATGCACAGTTAGCAAAAAAATTAGCAAAAAAAAAAAAAAAAAAATTAGTGGTCTGCCTGATTTTGTGTGTGTGTGTGAAATACAGTGGTTAGCTGATCTGTGAGGTTATTTACTCATATTTGTTTTCCTACTGTATCTGTATACCTCCTCAAAGCTGAACCCAAGATACAAATCATCCAAACCATTTGTTCCTCACCATTAAGAAGAAAACCAGCTCTACAACACGCTACTGGGGAAGAATTTTAAAAGGTGAGTTACTGCTGATAAAATAAACACAGGATATCGAGGGGAAGATCAGGTTGTGTAAGGCCGGGGGAATGGGATGGGTATGGGAAGGAATTGTTCTGCCACCATTGAAAAAATTCGGCCCCATTCAAAACCACTTCCATATGAGCAGAAATAATACTCAACTAGCAATACATTTTCATCTGTCATCAGACCCATTTCCAACAACAACTGCAAAACATAACTTTCTTTTCGCTACTGGAAACGTGTGGCTGGAGCTATGCACGGTCGACAAACACACATGTGCGTTCGAGATGCACAAATCTCAATACTGTATATTTTGGTGCATGTGTGTGTGCTATAAAACAAGAAAGTTCTATATAATGGGAAAGGTGTTTAAGTTGACATACTGTAAAGTTGTCTTTTGTTGCCAGAGACTCAGGTACAGAACTGTTTGTGGGAATTTTAGCCCTTTTAGTCCTGCAGTCAAAAGCCATCACAGAAAAACTACCAGGCACGTGAATGGGTCAGACAGGTCTTGACGGCAGAAGGAGTAGGGGATCACAGCTTAATGATCAAGAGCTTAATGATTGCCTCAATAGTAGCTTTGGTTGAGAGAGTACAGTATGCTGCAGAATATTCCCCCACTTGCCTTGCCTTTTGATGGCTCTATTCCATCTGTATGAGCCAGAGTTGGGGGATTGCTCATGCACTTACCATAATCCCAACAATGTAACTGAACTAAGTAAAAGGCTCAAAGTGGATTTGTCGGTGAAATTAACTGTAACATTTTAGATCTGTTTGATGGTCTGATGTCCTGGGGAGGTACACAGAGAAAATAATATTTTAATGCACATAATAGTACATCTGTGTGTAAGTCTTGACCTATTCTGTTTGTGTCTTCATTTTACAGATTCAAACAGGATCATGGATTCAGTCACAGATTCACAGATTCAGATCACAGATTATACAAATACTTCATTGGAACATTCAGTAGCTCCAACACTTTGCACAGATGTGATGTGTGTTTTACTGGCAATAGTCATTGTGATTATTATGGTTCTTGGTATCACTGGAAATGGATTGGTGATCTGGATAGCAGGATTTAAGATTAAGAAAACTGTCAACACTGTCTGGTACCTCAGCCTCGCTGTGTCTGATTTTCTTTACTGTACATTCCTGCCCTTACACATTGTCTATATTGTTAAAAGAGATTGGGTATTAGGGCTCTTCATGTGCAAGTTTATCTCCTTTATCTTGTTCCTTAACTGGTTCAGCAGCATCTTCCTCCTCGTCATCATCAGTGTGGATCGCTGTGTTGTGGTGATGTTTCCTGTATGGACACAAAACAAGCGCACCATATGCAGAGCCATGATGATCATTCTACTAGCCTGGATCATCTCAGCATTGCTCAGCTTGCCAGGAGCCATTTTCAGAGATATAAAAATAAATGACAAATTTCAAAAGATTTGTTACTACAACTACAAAAAGGATCAACACACTGCTGTAGTTGTATGCAGATTCATTTTTCTTTATCTGATCCCATTACTCATCATCATCGTCTGCTCTGTTCTTATCACCCAAAAGCTGAAATCTAATCATATGCTGAGGTCCAATAAACCATTCAAGATCATGACAGCAATGATAGTTGCTTTCTTCATTAGCTGGATGCCTTACCACACTTTTAACTTAATGGGATTGAACCCAGCTTATGCCAGTGTTCTCCCTACTGGGCAATCATTTGCATTCATTGTTGCCAGTACCAACAGCTTTATAAACCCATTACTTTATGCATTTATGGGAAAGGATTTTAAGGGGAAATTTTATGAACTTCTGTCAAAGATTGAGAGCACATTCGAGGAGTAAGTCCAGAGTACACGCTATGGGATGTCTATTACTAACTCAGGAAACAGTTTAAAATGAGGAAGAGTAGGTCATTAATTTTTTAAATGTATTTTAAAATACATATTGTAAATACAAAAAAAAAAAAAACTTGTACTTATATGTTAATGTAATGACATTAATTTCTTTTCAGCTAACATTCTTTTAGAAAGAAGCTAATGTACTGTTATCTCCATAAGGTGGTATCATGTGCTGTAATACAAATGTAAAAAGCTAAGCATTGTTTGGATTTACAGTCAAACACTGTTATGTATTTGTGAAATGAGAATCAATGCCTCTCTGTGTTCCTTTAAATGGTCTTTGGTACATTGGGGGTTAAAAAGAGAACCCGGATGTGTGTTGTTGCACTATTGAGAAAATAAAGGAAAACGACTAAAGGTCGGATTGTTCACTACTCATGACTCCTCTGTAGTTCTTAATTATATACTAAGATATTACGGAGGTATATAACAAAATTGGCGACGAGGATTCTTCGTTCTCACGTTAAGATTTTGTTTTGAAAAGTCAGTATTAAACTTTAGTTCGCTACGCGAATCCTCCGTTTTTTTTTTTCCCACGCTGTCTGAGAGAAGAGAGCACACGCAGATGCGCAGCGGCTCTACAAACGGTCGGCAAACAGCGGTCTTTTCTTTCTTAAATTTCTCCACCTGGGAAGAGTGTGACAGGGGTAAAAACGTGCCGACATCAACACGCGGATTGAGCGCAGGAAGACAACGTGTATGAGCAGACGAACAGAAGCAAAAGAGGGAGTGAGTGAAAAGAAATGGCTGGTTTGGTTGGCTGCATTGGAGCATATGATGAATCAGTGGCGCAATGGAGTGCTTACACTGAACGTTTTGACTATTTTGTACTGGCAAACGAGATTAAAGCTGAAGCGATTGTGCCAACATTCCTAAGTGTAATGGGAGTAAAAACATTTAATCTGTTGCGGAGTTTAACACAACCAGACAAACCATCCTTTCATATGAGGAAATAGTGTGTTTGCTTAAAGAACATTATTCCCCAAAACCACTGATAATCGCTGGGAGATTTCAGTTCCACAAAAGAAATCAGCAAGATGGGGAATCAATCGCCCAGTTTGTGGCTGTGTTGAAACGGTTGTCCGAACATTGTGAGTTTGGTCAGTCACTGATCGACACCATACGCGACAGACTCGTTTGTGGCCTCCGTAGTGAAGCTATACAAAAGCGACTGCTAACTGAAAGCAACTTAACATTACGGAAGGCCATAGAAATCAGTACGTCTATGGAGATGGCCGCCAAGGAAGCACAACAACTAAGTGCTTCAACCCAAGTACACAAGGTATATTCTGATGCAAAGACCAAATCAATCTCAAATAAACCATGTTATCGGTGTGGAAAAGTGGGTCATCAGCCAGTGGACTGTTGGTGTAAGGACATGGACTGTAGAAATTGTGGCAAGAAAGGTCACATTGAACGTGCTTGCAAAAACACAAAGACACAAACAAACAAACAGATTGAACATAAAAAGAAGAATTACCAGAAGTTTAATCGAAAACATGTGAACCAAATAGAAAATACCCAGCATCCGCAGGAAGATTCTGAGTCTGAGGAAGACAGTGCCCTATGTGTCTTATCCATGTCAGGAGATGAACGGGGCTATTGGGTGACTCCACTTCTAGAAGGGAAACCAGTGCGAATGCAGGTGGACACAGGAGCAGCAGTATCACTGGTGTCAGAGGCAACATACAAAGAAACACTACCGCATCTCATACCTCAGCCATCTAACATATTGCTGAAGACCTATACAGGTGAGACGGTTCCTGTTAAGGGTGTAATTGAGGTAGCAGTTGAATTAAATAGACAGAAAAAGAAACTTCCATTGTATATCATTGAAGGAAATCATCCAGCCTTGTTAGAGAGGACGTGGCTAGAAAAGATAAAGCTCAACTGGCAAGAGATCCGTCAGGTCAGTGAAAACATGGAACTCCAGGGAATTTTAAATAAGTATGCAGATGTGTTTTGTGATGAACTGGGAAGCATGAAGGATATTACGGTTAAACTGACGGTTAAACCAGGAAGTACACCCAAATGTTTGAAAGTAAGACCAGTAGCATACGCCCTAAAACCCAAGCTCGAAGCTGAGTTAGAGCGATTGGTAAAGTCTGGAGTACTGCGACCAGTACGTGTGAGTGAGTGGGCCACACCAATTATGCCTGTTTTAAAAAAGGACGGGTCCCTCAGAATTTGTGGAGACTTTAAGGTGACCATAAATCCGGTCCTGACTACCGAACAATACCCGTTACCCCTCATTGAGGATCTTTTTTCAGGTCTAGCTGGAGGAAAAAGGTTCAGTAAAATAGACCTTTGTCAGGCATATTTACAGATGCACGTGGACCCAAGCTCTCAGAAACTCTTGACCATTGTGACCCATAAGGGAATGTACCAATACCAGAGACTGCCCTTTGGGATTACATCAGCTCCCGCATTGTTCCAAAGAGCAATAGATCAAATTCTCAGCCGACTAAGTGGGGTACAGTGTTATCTTGATGATTTATTAATTACCGGGGAGGATGAACAAAGTCATCTGAGAAACCTTGCAGCTGCTTTGCAAAGACTGGAGAGTTTTGGACTGAAGGTTAGGAAGGACAAGTGTGAGTTTTTCTAGCCCTCAGTGGAGTACTTAGGTCATGTGATTGATGGTGCCGGACTTCACAAAGCTCCTTCTAAAGTGAAGGCGATAGTTGAAGCACCATCTCCACAAAATGTGAGCCAGCTTCATGACTTTTCGGTCATTTCTGGGACTATCGACTTATTATGCAAAATTTTTGCCAAACCTCTCAAACAGGTTGAAACCATTACATGAACTACTAAATAAATCCACTGCATGGAAGTGGACTAGGGAATGTGAGGAGGCGTTCAAGGGAGTAAAGATAGCCTTGGCTAAATCGGATGCTCTCACTCATTTCAACCCAGCTCTCCCAATACAGCTGGCCTGTGATGCATCACCTTATGGGGTAGGGGCAGTGGTGTCACACATTATGCCATCGGGTGAAGAAAAACCCATCGCTTTTGCATCGCGAACGTTGAACAAGGCTGAATGTAATTATGCTCAAATAGAGCGGGAGGCACTGGCTATTGTGTTTGGGGTAAAGAAATTTCACTAATTCTTGTTTGGAAGGCGGTTCACTTTGTTAACTGACCACAGACCTCTCACCTCCATTCTTGGCCCGCACTCTGGTATTCTATCGCTAGCAGCTGCGAGAATGCAGCGCTGGGCCCTACTTTTGTCTGCACATCAATATGATATTAAGTACAGAAGGTCAGAGCACCATGCTAATGCTGACGGCCTCTCTCGACTTCCGTTGGCCATCACCCATTCAGAGCCAGCCACAATGGAAATTTTTTACTTCAAGGAGATAGATAATCCTCCCATCACGGCAGCTCAAGTGAAATTGCACACACGCACAGATCCCGTGATGTCAAAAGTTCTAGACATAGTGCTCAAAGGAGAAATAGGAGAAATGTCACCGTCTCTAAAACCTTACATGACCAGGAGAAATGAGTTAACAGTAGAATATGGATGTTTACTGTGGGGTACCAGGGTTATAATTCCAGCACGACTGAGACAGCGAGTCTTAGAGGAACTTCATTCTGGACATTGTGGTGTGGTTCGGATGAAGGAAATTGCTCGTAGCTACCTTTGGTGGCCAGGTGTAGATTCAAAAATTGAGGAAAAAGCCAAATCATGTTGCTCATGTCAAAAATTGAGAAACACTCCTCAACCAGCTCCCCTACACCCATGGCAATGGCCTGAGGAGCCTTGGGTAAGAGTGCACATCGATTTTGCTGGTCCATTGGAAGACCACATGTTTTTAGTTCTTCTTGACGCCCACAGCAAATGGCCTGAAGTTGAGATAATGAAAAGCACTACATCAGAGAAAACAATAGAAGCTCTTCGTTCAATTTTCGGTCGTTTTGGTCTGCCCCAACAACTTGTCAGTGACAACGGACCTCAACTGGTCTCAGAGGAGTTTGAGGCTTTTATGAAGGCTAATGGAATACAACACATTCGATCAGCACCATACCATCCGTCCACCAATGGTCTTGCTGAGCGATTTGTACAGACAATGAAGCAAGCTTTAAAGTCAACGCAAGGTAGAGGATCTCTCAACCAACGTCTTAACACTTTTTTGCTCACCTACCAAAACACTCTTCATGCCACCACTAAAGTGTCTCCAGCCACGGCCATGTTCAAGAGACAGCTTCGCACCCGTCTGGACTTGTTGAAACCCTTGAAAACTAAACAGACTGTTCAGGCTCAACAACACAGGCAAGTGGAATGGCGGGTAAAAGCAAAACATCGTAGTTTCAGGCCCGGAGAGAGAGTTCTGGCTCGTAATTATGGGAAGGGTTACAAGTGGTTACCCGCCACAGTGATTGCCCAGACTGGTCCAGTGTCTTATACATTTAAGCTTGCTGATAAAGATCTCTGTTGGAGAAGACACATAGATCAGTTGCTAGCTGCAGATTGCTGTGACAACTTAGAGAAACAACCTATGACAGATTTGCACCTAGAGGTTGCACCGAACTACCATGTGCCGGACATTCATCCTGTGCCTGAGTCTTCATTGACACCTTCTTTGCTTGAAACTCCATTAACTGAAATGGTGTCAAGTCAGGAGAAAGAGGTCGTCTCTAGCACCGATCAGCCTGTGCTTGTGCAACATCACACCCCTATAAAAGTGCCTATGGGCCGGTCATATCCTAAGAGGGAACGACGACCTCAAAACAGACTGACGTTTTAGTCTAGTGACTAACCCTCAACACGGGGACAGAATAATTCCCAGGGTTATGTCTGGGAACAGAGGTAGTCCACCCTCTATCCCTAGTTAAGTTGTGTTACTGAGTGGTGAGAAAATGTTACTGTCGAAGTAATATTATAAGTTGTTGTTGTTGAAAAATATTTATTTAGCTTTCTTAAATAAAATTTTTTTTTTTTTTTAAATATGAAGGGAGGAATATGTTATGTATTTGTGAAACGAGAATCAATGCCTCTCTGTGTTCCTTTAAATGGTCTTTGGTACATTGGGGGTTAAAAAGAGTACCCGGATGTGTGTTGTTGCACTATTGAGAAAATAAAGGAAAACGACTAAAGGTCGGATTGTTCACTACTCATGACTCCTCTGTAGTTCTTAATTATATACTAAGATATTACGGAAGTATATAACAAACACATTGGTTATACTATTCTTTATTTCGTTTTTCATCATCAAAAGACTCATAACATCCCCCAGTCAACGTCAAGTTCTTTCTTGACTTTCAAAATAAGAGACTGTGTCACATGATGACGCATAGCAGGCCTGTCAAAACATAATTAATGTTTGTAAGATATCGCAATTTAATTTGACTTAACTTATCGATCAAGGACTAATCATATTTATGAATCCACAAAAGCTGTCAGGGGTGGGGCTGAACGGGAGTGAACCCAATTGCAGACAGACAGCCTTTCTGAAAGCTTTAGTTCAAAGGCACAAATAAGTCTCAATGTGCATGCGCAGCAGGAGCACAAATACGGCAGAGAATGAAATGCTTGTGACGGCGAAACACTCCTGTCCGATATCCACGTACGCGGAAGTGATCACAAGTCTGCACGCACTCACAGAGATTGCGGGGAATAGCGCTAAATGAGGTCGGAGGAACAGGCAGGGTCGGTAACAGTTGTCCAGCGGTGAGAAAAAAACAAATCCGGAAGCAAGTACCGAAATCAAACTCCGTAATGCAGGCGAGGTCATACACAGAAGCAAATCCAAGCAGTGATAATAATCCAGAGGGCAAGGCACGAGACAAAATCCAGGAAGACAGGCAGGGTCATACACAGAGGTAGAAATAACTGGAAAAAATCGCGAGATCAAGAGGCACGCAAGCAGGATACTTCGGCAATGAATGGAGTTCTAAGCTTCTTTTTAAAGGCGTGGTAGATTGTTAATAGGTTGCAGGTGCATGGGGTTAATTAGCTGAAATCATGACCTGGATGTGCTTGGCTGATTGGGCTGGCTCGTGACAAAAGCAAAAATAAAATAATAATTAATGTATATAATTTAAAAAAATTTAAATAATGAGAAAAGCACAAAAAATAGGGCACAAAAATACAGCCATGTATCCTGAGAAGTCCTGCATGAAAACTATAGATTGTGTCACAGAAATCTAGCAAACATGGCCCAAGTTCATTCAAATCACTGCTCAGGAAAAGCACACAGCTTTTTTTAAACACGTAAAGCTTTAAAGTTTTTAGAACCATGCCACTTCTTAAGAATACTGCAACAGAGACAAATAAGCATCAGGCATAATTTACTCTATCAATCTTTTATAAAAGTCATGTTATAATGATATAAAAAGATGAACCAAAATAAAAATGCCTGCAATTTTTTTCCCCATACGATATGTTAATAAATGTCAGTTATTTTTCACATGCATTCTCAAAAGGTTACAAAACTTTCTAAAGTTCACAATGATAAAAATAACAAATAGCAAATAAACAGTGAAGGGGTTTCTTCTAAGCAGGGTTTGTCCTAAAGCTTCCAGTAATGTAGTGCAGCCACTGCAGCATGTTCGGTCTTCCTGCTTTTATAGGGTGATAGTACTTTTTACTGTATGATTGACTTTTTGTTAATTTGTGTATTATTCTGTAATTTCTTCCTTTTAAGTTATTATATATATATATATATATACAGGGTGGGCCATTTATATGGATACACCTTAATAAAATGGGAATGGTTGGTGATATTAACGTCCTGTTTGTGGCACATTAGTATATGTGAGGGGGCAAACTTTTCAAGATGGGTGGTGACCATGGTGGCCATTTAGAAGTCGGCCATCTTGGATCCAATTTTTGTTTTTTCAATAGGAAGAGGGTCATGTGACACATCAGACTTATTGGGAATTTCACAAGAAAAACAATGGTGTGCTTGGTTTTAACATAACTTTATTCTTTCATGAGTTATTTACAAGTTTCTCTTTGTTCACAGCCATTGACATGTTGAAGAGGTTAACACGTGATGAGTGGATCGAAATTGTGTTGATATCTGGTGAACGCAGTAACCGGGTCATTGCAGCAGATTTCAATGCAAGACACCCTATGAGACCACCCATCTCCCATGCTACAGTTAGCAAACTGCTTGCTAAGTTTCGTGAAACTGGTTCAGTGTTGGATTTGCCAAAATGTGCACGCATGAAAACTGTCACTAATGAACAAACATCAGTGGCTGTCCTAGCTTCATTCAGCAAGAGCCCACAGCGTAGCACTCGCCACATGTCACTGGAGAGTGGCATTAGTCGAACATCCCTTCAGCGGATATTAGCTACTCACAAATGGCACCCTTACAAACTCCAGCTACTGCAGCATCTCAACGAGGATGACCCAGATCGGCGCACACAATTTGCAGAATGGGCAAAACAGAAATTGGAACAGGACCCTCAGTTCACGCAGAAGATTTTGTTCAGTGATGAGACAAACTTTTATGTGAATGGTGAAGTTAACAAACAAAACCGCCGCTATTGGTCTGACACTAACCCACATTGAATAGATCCCTCCAAGACTGTTGGAACAAAAAAAGTGATGGTATGGTGTGGTATATGGGGTACAAAGATAGTGGGGCCATTCTTCATCAATGGAAACCTCAAGGCCACTGGATATTTGAAATTGCTACATGATGATGTGTTTCCCTCTTTATGCACTGAAGCTGGCACGTTCCCTGAGTTTTTCCAGCAAGATGGTGCACCACCACATTATGGGTGTCATGTCCGAGCATTCCTAGATGAACAGTTTCCTGAAAAGTGGATTGGTCGTCGTGGGCCAGTTGAATGACCCCCAAGGTCTCCCGATCTGACCCCCTTAGACTTTTATCTTTGGGGTCATCTGAAGGCAATTGTCTATGGTGTGAAGATACGAGATGTGCAGCACCTGAAACTACGGATACTGGAAGCCTGTGCTGGCATTTCTCTGTGGTGTTGCTATCAGTGTGTGAAGAGTGAGAGAAGAGGGTTGCATTGACAATCCATCACAATGGGCAGCACATTGAACACATTTTATAAGTGGTCAGAAACTTGTAAATAACTCATGAAAGAATAAAGTTACATTAAAACCAAGCACACCATTGTTTTTCTTGTGAAATTCCCAATAAGTTTGATGTGTCACATGACCCTCTTCCTATTGAAAAAACAAAAGTTGGATCCAAGATGGCCGACTTCCAAATGGCCACCATGGTCACCACCCATCTTGAAAAGTTTGCCCCCTCACATATACTAATGTGCCACAAACAGGACGTTAATATCACCAACCATTCACATTTTATTAAGGTGTATCCATATAAATGGCCCACCCTGTACAAATGAGTTTCACAAAATGTTCATTAAATTGTGGTGTGTAATTAAAAGAAATATGATTTACTTTTTTGTAAGATTTAAATATGAATTTACATTAAATTAAAAGCATTTAAATAATCACAAGTGTTAGTACCCATTGTTGACGGTTAAATAGCATGTCTTTCTGTACAGCAGAAGTCTCTGCCTAACTAATGTTGCAATGTTGAGTATCTCACGCCTTGTTTAAGCTAAGTTGTACTACTTTCGTAAGCCAATGACACACCCTTTTTAAAGTAGATTAATACATGCAGCCATTCTTCTTGCAGAATAGTGGCCAGGTCATGCTGGTGGAGGAAAACATTTCCTCACTTGTTCCTTCAAAACACCCCAAAATGGCTCAATAATATTTAGATCTGGTGACTCTGCAGGCAATGCGAGATGTTCAACTTCACTTTTATGCTCATCAAACCACTCCGTCACCAGTCTTGCTGTGTGTATTTGTGCATGACTGGTTATAACATGAACAGTCATGCACCACATGACCACAGCGTTCCACATCACTATTACTTAACATGTTTATTTGAGGGGTCTAACACTCTCAGTTTGGATACGTTACATGCCTTCGGACTGCTGTGGATATGGTTACTCTAATGACTCATGTTTTATCTCATAGTAGCTTTCCACATCACTGCAATATCACCACAGTTTTATAGATAGATAGATAGATAGATAGATAGATAGATAGATAGATAGATAGGTAGATAGATAGATACTTAGATAGTTAGATTCTGAAGGAAATTCCAGTATAAATATATACTTATAGGAGGCAAAATGTCTACTTTTATAAAAACTAAAAGGACAAAAATTTCAGATTATATAATTCGTATGAAATGTTAATTATAAGCGCATCCACAGCTGTGGAGATGATGAGATGACATGATTACCTTCATCACTACAGCCTAAACCAGAGAAAGAATTATTAAAATGGTCAGAGTCAGTCTCCTTTAGTTTTCCTGACGCATTCATAATCAATAGTCTACTTCTATCCGGTGCTCTCTGGAAAACTTTATGTGTGCGGTTACGCGCTGATTAGACCACGTCAGAAATTAAAGACGAGGACCACAATGCAGTCTCAACATCCTGAGCCCAAACCTCATTTAAATTTAATTAACAAATATTATAAGTAAACAACAATAGCCCACGTTTAGAAAAGCATTTTTATTTACACTATAAAAAATAACCCTGCATCCGTTTTTATGTGTGCCAGCTGCCAGTGTTCTTATACGGCTCTTTATCAGGGAAAATCATATAGTGAGAAGCCTGTAAATTTCCGTGTGTGTGTGTGTGTGTCTGTGTATGAACCACCTTCTTATTTGACTTTGTGGTTTCTCACACAATCAGGAAAGTCTTCTCCCAGCGTTAAAGGCTTATATCCAGTTCACCAAATGTCTAAATCCATATCTAAAGCCAGGTGGTCGATTTTTTTTTACCTGGTTTAATTATGCTTATCGACAGAACGGGCTTCAGGTTCCGGCAGCCTGAAGCCTGATGTCACGTCACAGTAGTGGGACCCCCCTTTACAAGACCCTGTCACAGGAAACATTATATTGGATCCAAGCTTAAGGTACATACCATTTTTCGAGTTCTATCCAATGTACAGACAAAACATTTCTTTTATTTATTCACTGCTATTAAGATGTTACTGATTATGCATTGACATTGCTTCCTTACCTGTTCAGCAGCATTCCACAAAAAATCCTCATATTAAATAGATGGCAAAATTACTAAATTAACAATATAATAATTTAATAATTTAAGGAAAATAGTGATGATTAAACATGATTAAAGTATATTATGTGTTAAAGTCTGAGGCATGATAGAAATGTTTTAATAAAAAAAATGTTGGTGGTTTGATTATTTCTGTAAATTTCATAATAAAGTCTAATGACAAAATGTGCCATATAATTTTTTTCCCTAAAATATATGTGGTTTGGTCATTTTATTACACTCTTTGGAACAAACTTTGGAAAACATGAATATAATTTATTTCATAAATTTGAATATATTTATACATCAAATTATATCAAACTGTTGTTTATTTTTAAAATAGGAACCACATTGTTAATAACAAAAATACAGTCACCAGCATTTTCCACAACAATCCCCAAATATCATCAAAGTATCATATCATTAAAACCTCTGTAATCGTTCGTAACAGTTATTAGTGTCATTGTAATGAGTCAGCCAGAAGGTGCGTCTGATAAATTGGAGGGTGCGGTTGGCGCCAGGATGTCCGGATAAGGGCGAGGAATGACTCCATCGCAACACCTCGGTTCTTACGGTGTCCGGCACGTAGAGTCGCCCTGGATGCACATTCCCGGCGCGGTCTCCATCGCCTGTGCACGGTGAACCCTCGTTTCCAGGTCCCAGTGAAGTGGTGCAATGATCTTGGTGGGTGTGATGACAGGCGCGGTGTCTGCCCGGGGGGCGTCCTCTTCATGTTGTCGGGAGAGGGCGTCAGCTTTGGTGTTCTTGGACCCCGGTCGGTAGGATAGATGGAAGTTGTAATGTTCGAAGAACAGTGCCCACCGCGCCTGTCTCGGATTGAGCTGTTTTAAGTTGCGAATGGTGATCAGGTTCTGATGGTCGGTCCAGACGATGAACGGCTCCCTGGCGCCCTGGAGCCAGTTTCGCCATTCTTCCAAAGCCCACTTTATGGCCAGCAGCTCGCGATCCCCTACCCCGTATTGCTGCTGAGTGAGGTCAAATTTTTTGGAAAAGAAACTACAGGGATGTAGCGTCGGGGCGCTGTAGAATTGGGGCGTTGGTGAATCTGTGGCATAGGTCATGAAAGGCGATGATGGCGGCGGGATTGAGGCTGAAGTGATGAGAAGAGGGTCGAGTCAGAGCGGTTAAAGGGGCGGCAACCCTACTGTAGTCCCGGATAAAGCGACGATAAAAGTTTGGGGTCAAATTTTTTGGAAAAGAAACTACAGGGATGTAGCTTCTGGTCTGGACCTCGTTGGGAGAGAACAGCCTCGGCACCCACATCCGAAGCGTCCACCTCCACAACGAATGGTTTACTTGCGTCGGGGCGCTGTAGAATTGGGGCGTTGGTGAATCTGTGGCATAGGTCATGAAAGGCGATGATGGCGGCGGGATTGAGGCTGAAGTGATGAGAAGAGGGTCGAGTCAGAGCGGTTAAAGGGGCGGCAACCGTACTGTAGTCCCGGATAAAGCGACGATAAAAGTTTGCAAACCCGAGAAACCGTTAAAGTTGCTTGAGGCTCTTGGGTAGGGGCCAATGACGCACAACTTCCAGTTTCTGCGGGTCCATGGCCACACCCTGGGGCGAGATGGCAAAACCCAGGAATGTGGTGGAGTGCTTGTGAAAGGCGAATTTTTCCAACTTACAGTACAGTTGGTGGGCGAGTAATCTCTTAAGGACCGCTCTGACGTGCTGGGTGTGTTCCTCGGCTGTGCGTGAATAAACTAGGATATCGTCCAGGTAAATGAACACCCACCGCCCTAGCATTTCCCTGAGGACATTGTTGATGAACTGTTGGAAGGCAGCGGGTGCGTTGCAGAGTCCGAAGGGAATGACCAAGCTCTCATAGTGTCCAGTAGGGGTGATGAAAGCCGTCTTCCACTCATTGCCCTCTCTGATGCGCACCAAGTTGTAGGCGCTCCGGAGGTCCAACTTTGTGAAAATGGTGGTGCCAGAGAGGGTGTCCAGGGCTGAGTTGGTAAGAGACAACGGGTGTCTGTTCTTGATGGTGATGTTATTAAGCCCCCGATAATTGACACAAGGACATAAGTCGCCCCCTTTCTTCTTCACAAACCCCGTGTCGGCAACCGAGGAGGAGGGCCGGATGGTGCTGTGACGAAGGGCGTCCGAAACATATCTCTTCATTGCCTGTGTCTCGCGGCAGGGAGGGAGTAAAGATGGCTGCGGGGGGGGGGGGACCGAGCCCGGCTGAAGTTCGATCGCCAGATCATTGGAGCGATGAGGAGGAAGATGTGTGGCTAGTTTTTTGCAGAACACTTCAGCCAGGTCTCGGTAGGCGACAAGAATGGCGTTGATGTCGACATCGTGTGCCTCGGACTCCCCGGAACACGTCCCAGTCGAAGCCCGTAGGTAGAGTTCGGTGCAGGTCGGCCCCCACTGCAGGATCCGGTTTTGTGTCCAGGAGATGAGGGGGTCATGTTGGAGAAGCCAGGGGTGTCCGAGGATGATGGGTGGTGATGAAATGGAGGTGAGATGGAACTGGATCTGTTCATGATGTTGGCCGATGACAAGGGTGAGAGGCTGAGTCTGAGTGGTGATGGGGCTGGAGGAAAGGGGCCGACCATCGACAAATGTGATACGAACGGACTGGGATAACGCCTCAAGTTCCACTCCCAGCTTTTTGGCAAAAGAAGAGTCAATAAAGTTACCTGCAGCACCGGAATCAATGAACGCAGTACTTCCGACCCATTTGTGGCCAAACCAGAGGTGTATTTGAACCGTGAGACGGGAATTATCGGGTGTCGTGACCGAGAGGTGGAGGGGGCCCGGTGCACTGAGGAGAGGAGTGCAACACGCAGTCGGTCTGTAGAGTATCTGGTGGAATTAAACTCAAACACAAGATCTAATGCTGTTAAAAACACACTGCACTTCCCATCTGTGCCATCCCACTTATCTGGTAAGGCTATGAAATTATCAAAGGAAGGGGGGTTCGGCGCCACAGCCGCTGCGGGGGGCGTGGCAACAGCCGGCTGAACAGCTGCCCTGCGGAGGGTCGCGTTCTCCTGATGCAGCTCCGCCACCTTGCGGCGCAAAACCGCGACGTCTTGGAGCTCCTTTCGGAGAGCCGCGACTTCACCACGGAGCTCACTGATCAGCTCGGCATGCTGGTCAACCACAGCGCAGAGGCGAGCAAACTCCGCTGGGTTTACTGCTTTAGGCTCAGTCATTCTGTCACGAGCAACCGAGGGAGGAACACAACAGCCTTAGCAGTTAGCCCGTGTTGCGTGGACGGTAAACCCAAACGCGGAAGTAACGCGAGTAGGCAGGATAACCACGCGTTTACTCTTAGAACTCTCTTACACAAAGAGCAAGGATCTACACAAATAAACCCGCTTTCTAGCAACACACACTCAATCAAGGAAGCAACCTGAATAGGTGAGTACTCACGAAATAGTCGGCGAAGCGAAAGCGAAGGCATAGATGAACTCACTGACTGAGCGATGTGAAGCACCATCATGTTTCCTTTTATGCTTTCTGAAAGCGCGACCGTCTTACTTCCGGGTCCTCGTGCCGGTCGCGGTGCGAGTGTGCATGACAGCTCACAGAATAACAAAACTGTGCATGTGGAATAATAAACCGAGTGCGCTAATTGGTTTACACGTCTGGATTCTAAGTTATGACCTATTGGACATGAACGGAGAGGCAGGAGCTCATAGCATCATTTAACTTAATTTTGAAGGTTTGTGGATAAGTTTGCAGGTTCCACACATTCATTGCACGTTTTTATGAGGCTTTCCTGTGCCCCATCTTTTGCTCCAGGCCAGGGGCGATTCTATGATTTTATAAGTGGGGCGGCACAGGGGGGACCATGAACCAGTCAGGGGGGGCTGCGGGAAAACAGATTAAATTATAAATACATGGCGTAGAATGTGTAACCCAGCTGTAAATATAGAGGTAAAATATAAACAATATGGAAATGGATTTTAATTAATATTTACCGGAAGTTAGAGTGCTGCGAACGGAAGTTGCGCGGAGCAGTGCAGCGGTAGGAGAGAGCAAGCAGGGAAAAAAAGGTGTGTTGTTTCGTGTTGCACGTTAACTGTGCTAAACAGTTATAAACTCTTGTTCGGAGTTAAGTGAAGGAAGAAGGAATTAAAAGAAGGCGAAGAAAGCTCCACACAGATCGTGTCGGGTGTGCGGAGTGCTGTTTTCTCGAATAGCAGTACTTCTTTGATCTCGGTAAGTTAGCGCGGTATGGCTGTTAATCAGACCTGTGCTTAGCACTGCTAGTGGATTCAGTCATCATTGCAGCATCATTGTTGAGCGGTAGTTACCATATTATGTTAGAATACGTTGTATTATCTATGAACGTAGGTATGTGAATATTGTTGTTTAAAGTATGTTAAACAAGATGAGTGTTACTGAGTGCTTGTTAAATCCTACAGTGTAAGCACTGACCGATCTGGGAGTATGTAGCTGGTAAATTTTGAACAATTGATTTAAGGTGTAATATATTAATGGAGTGAGTACTAGACAGAGAGGTGTGCTCATAGAGAGTGGGTTACACAGTAAAATGGCTCATAGAGAGTGGGTCACATCTTTCTGTCTAGTTTCGGAAGGAGTTGAGTGTTTAGTGCAACAGAAATACGCCACACAATTAGTAAATTGTACAGTTGGAATCTTAATTGGCTAATAATAATAATAATAATAATAATAAAAAAATCTCTCTATCAATTCAATAAAATTTTATTTGTGTAACGCTTTTAACAATTGACATTGTCGCAAAGCAGCTTTACACAATCAAAATAATTATATAAGTTTGCATGAGAAGTGAACATGTATGAATCAAAATAATAAGACTGTCCCTGATGAGCAAGCCGAGGACGATGGCGACAATGGTAACGAAGAACTCCCTGAGATCGTAATAGGACGAAACTGTGAGAGGAACCAGATTCAGCAGGGAACCCATCCTCATTTGGGTAAAACGGATAGCAGGGATTGATCTGCATCATACTGTGTGAGATTGGAAGTTCAGCATAACAGGAAATGTGTTTAAGTTAAAATTTAGTCCAGTTCATTATTGGAGGCTCAGGGTAGACTGTAGGAAACTCCAGTCCTGAACTATCGAGCGACTGAAGTCACAAGTCCTCAGAGAACAGCTGTCTGTATCAGCCAAGGGCAAGATCGTCTTCGTGGACAAGTGGAACCGTCCCCAGTCACCACACCCATCCCAGTCAGACCACACGGGGCATCCATACGATGAGATCAGGACACCAGGACGAGTCAGACAGCTCCAGGGGGCAGATGGGGTCTGGATCACTGGCAGCTCAGGAGCAACATGTATAGCTCAACAGAGAGACAGGTAGAGGGAAGGAGAGAGGAGAAGAGAGAGAGAATAGGAGAGAGCAGAAGAGAAGGAGAGGTGGCAGTTAGGTATGGTCACAATCAAATAATGTATAATGTGAATGTATATTTAGTGCAGAGTGCAAGCAGGGACTCCGGGGGGACTAACTATGACAGCATAACTAAAAGGGAGAGTCACAAGGAAACACAGACATTAGGGCTCCCTGAGATGTAAAGCAACCAATCACCTCACTGTCAACAAACCTGAGTGATCAATGAGAGTGGGGAAAACAGCATCTAAACATACCAGTTCACCATAATACTCTACGTCCACGAGTCCCCCAGATCTGCTCCTTTATCTAAGGCAAATTTATTTACAAAAATGCTTGGCTAAATAAATATGTTTTTAGCCTAGACTTAAACACTGAGACTGATTCCCGAACATTAATTGGAAGACTATTCCATAACTTTGGGGCTTTGTAAGAAAAAGCTCTGCCCCTGCTGTAGTCTTCATAATACATGGTACTGACAAGCAGCCTGCATCATTTGATCGAAGTAGGCGTGGCGGATCGTAAGACACTAGCAGTTCACTCAGATACTGCGGCGCAAGACCATGTAATGCTTTATACGTCAATAGTAGTATTTTAAAATCGATGCAAAATTTCATAGGGAGCCAATGCAGTGTAGATAAAATAAAGTCTCATGTGCTCATATCTTCTGGTTCTAGTGAGGACTCTCGCTGCTTCATTCTGGACTAACTGAAGCTTGTTTATGCAGCTAGTTGAACAACCAGACAGTAAGGCGATATACAATAGTCCAACCTAGGGGTGATAAAAGCATGAACTAGTTTTTCTGCATCATTTAGTGACAGTATATTTCTTATCTTGGCAATATTTCTAAGGTGAAAGAATGCTATCCTGGTAATATTATCTACATGAGCTTTAAATGAATGGCTGGAATCTATAATCACACCGAGGTCTTTCACTGTTGCACTTGATGGAACAGCAAGGCCATTTAAAGTTACAGTGTGATCAGAAAGCTTGCTTCTAGTTGCTTGTGGTCCTACGACTAGAACCTCTGTCTTATCAGGATTAAGCAGAAGGAAGTTAATTAACATCCAATCTCTTATGTCCTGCACACATTGCTTACCTTTAGTAGGCTGGTTTTTCTCATCTGGTTTTGCTGAGACGTATAACTGTGTGTCATCAGCATAACAATGAAAACTTATACCATGCTTACTATTATGTTGCCCAGAGGAAGCATGTAAAGAGAAAAAAGCAGTGGGCCTAAAACTGAACCCTGTGGAACACCAAACTCCACTTTAGAACATGTCACCATTTCTTTAGAAATTTAGAACATGGTCACCATTTAAATCTACAAACTGATAACGATCAGTCAAATAGGATCTGAGCCACGAGAGGACCGTTCCCATAATTCCTACTACATTTTCTAATCTGTGAAGGAGAATACTATGATCAATAGTGTCAAAAGCTGCACTGAGGTTGAGTAACACAAGTATAGTGACGCAACCCTGATCAGAGGCCAATAGGAGGTTATTTACTATTTTAACTGCTGTCTCTGTGCTGTGATGAGGCCTAAATCCTGACTGATAAATTTCGTTTATTCCATTCCTATTGTAGCAGGATGAGCTGTGGCTTCATCATGGTGGGTTATCTTTATTAGAGGGATGCCTTATTCACAACAGGTTGCACTGTTTGTTATATACTGCCATAACCTTGGTTGAAGGACTTCTGGGTCACCTGGTTAGTGTCTGAGATCATTCCAGCATTAGCCAATCAGCTCGTCTGTGGGCTGCTATAAAGGTGGTGGAAGAGCATTTTCTCTCATGTAGAGTGCCCCCTTTTTGTTGTGTACCTGACTTCCGGTTTTGCCACAGGTAAGAATGCTCCTTGCAATCGCTTAGCTATGTTTATGGACAGTGGTACTCATTTAAATGGTTTTTAGGTTCCCCCTGGACTCGTTAATAGTGAGGTCTTCTCCTACCAACCTTCCTTTGTAGAGCTCACACGTGCTGTTTTGTGCGCCTGACTTTCACTTTCATATCAGGTATGAATGCTTTTTGCTATTTCTTGACTATGCTAATGGGCAGAGGCAATTGTTTAAATCAGCTTGTAGAGTCATTTTGGATTCCTTAACAGTTTTTTTTTTTGGAGGTCAACACCACTGTTCTCTTTATTTATTAATAACAAGATTAACAATTACAAAAGTGAATGAAAAAAGTATGACACAAAGAGTTTGGTGTAAAAACAAATTAGCTGTCGACAGTTAACAGAGCACAAGGAAGAGATGTATCTTTAATATATACAGTATAAGTAGACTTAACACAAAATATGTAAATAAATATTAACCATAGACAGAATAAACAAATACAAGCCAACAGGCAACACCACCAGTGTGTTACATACGTAACACCGTAACATATGTTTTTTTTTTTATTTTTTATAATAACCATTTTTATTTATTTTATTTTTTTTAACAACAATGACAACAAGACAACAACAAAACAACATCAACAAGAGGGGTATACTTACAATTCTGATAGAAAGGAGGAATTTAGTTCTTTAAATGTATTCATAGTTCTGTTTGCTTTCCGTCTTAAAAGTCCTTGTAATGTTTCAAATCCACCTTGTAATGGGAGATATTAGGCATTCTTTATGACGACTTACATTTGTGTATATAGAATTTACCTAGTAATATTAAAAGATTTTACATGAAAATGTGACTCTTCTCGATATCTTTTTTTATTATAATAAAATATAACATCTCTTTTACTTATATTAATTGTTGATCCACTCAGTGTAGTAAATAAAGATTCAACATCAATCCAAAAAAAAATGAACATATATACATTCAAAAAAGAGATGCAATACAGATTCCACATACATTCCACAAAAATAACAAAATTCAGAAAGATCAGCTTTATATCTCTTGAGAAATTGGTTAGTTGGATAAATGATGTGTAAAATTTTAAAGTATACTTCACTAACTTTGTTATTAACACATTATTTGTTGTTATACGTCCAAATCAATTTCCAGTCAATATTCTCAAATTGGCTATTCCAAAAGTATTTATGACGAAATGCTGCAGGGCAATGAATCAAACTAAAATTTGTTATTACATTTTCTGCCTTTAATATCAATACCATTTAAACAAATTTCTTTAATCATTGAATACTTAAAGGAATCATTAAAGCCCTGCAGAAGTCTCACAAATCCTGCTGGTATTGCGTCAACTACAATACTAAATTCACGTGGACGTATTGGAATACCAAATTTCTCTAAGAATTCAGAGTAGGTAAGCAAATATCCTTCATTATTTATCAATTGAGAGATCATTAGAATATAATTTTTAACCCAATTGTCATAGAAAATGTATTTGTTTTTATATTTAACATATTTGTTATTCCATATTAGCTGTTTATGAGGAGAAAAATTATGCTTAAATATAAGAGTCCAAAATAATAGCGCCTGTCTATGAAAATTAGATAACTGAATGGGAAGTTTGTTAACCTCAAAGTCACATTTCAAAAGAAACTCAATGCCGCCAACTCTTTCAAAAATGAGATTTGGAATTATATACCAAATTTTATCTTTATATTTAATATAATGTTTAATCCAGTTTAACTTGAAAATAATATTAAATATAAACATTAATTATTCTTATTTAAATAGTGAGGTTTGTTTTTCTAAATGAAATTAAATAAAGTTGAATAATTTTTTTTAGGATAAACTAAACGAGATAGTCCTTCGGGTTTGGATAACAAAACCCTACCTTTGAGTGATAAATCTCTCATAAGCCACATATGGTAAGGGGTAACCCCTAGAGGGCGCCAAAGCGCCCTGAGTTTTTTGTGTTTGTAGTTCCTTTTGAGTTTAACTTCATTTCCCAGTGTGCAACTCGGTCAGATGACATGGGCGCTCACCTGAACTGAGTTGCTTATTAGTTTCTTTATAAATAGCGTGTTTTAGTTCTTTTGAGTTGTCTTGCATCTGTTGATTTACACCCCGTTAATGTCTGTAAGTTTAGTTTGTGGCTCCCATTTCCTCTATACGTGTTTTAGTTTCATTTTCATTTAAAGTATCTTTGTTTTGCTTAATTTTCCCTGACCTTTGGTTTAAATAAAATACATCGTTTCTTTTAACACCTGAACCTCTGCATTTATGCCTCGCACCCAAATTCGTGACACATATCAAATTTCTTTTTAACTTTTAACGCATGGGTTGGAAATTAGATTGTACTCTGTTTTGCTGATCTTTGCAGATATTGATACCAAGATAAGTTACTTCTTTCCTAATTGGAATACCTTCATATTTAGTAAAAGGAATATCATTGTCTTTCAGAGGGAAAAGGGTACATTTTTTATATTTAAAACTAAACCCGACACTTCAGAAAATATTTTAAGGCATTCTATAATTTTCTTAACTTGTGTTACATTTTTCAAAAAAATAGCTGTATCATCAGCAAGCTGACCACATTAGTGACTCTCTTACTGCTGACTCTCCTCCAAGTAGAGTGCACATCGCTTTGTTACATGTCTGACTTCCGCTTCCGTCTCAGGTATGAATAACCTTTGCGATTTATTAGTTATGCTTGTGGCATATGTTTCTCCTCTAAATTCGCTTATAGGTTTCCTCTGGATTTCTCAGTAGTGAAAGCTATTGCTATCGACTCTCCATCGTGTAGAGCGGATGCATTTGCTCTGCTATATTAACTTTGCTTTTCATTAACTTTGCTTGCATCGGCTTTGCATTAAGCTTTGCATGAGCTTTGCATGAGCATTGCTTTGCATAATTGTTGCTACTTTTGTTTTCATTTTATCTTTGCTTATAGTTATTGGGTAATGTCTCGGGTTACTTAGCTGTAACCTTTTCCCTGATAAAGCGGGAACGAGATGCTGCGTGAAAACGCTATGGGAACATCTCTTTGTTTCCGGTTGTGAAGCCTGTGTATGTCAAAACTGCCGAATACTTCGGTTTATAACTTCTGCCAGGCATGACGTCACCGAATAAGGTGCACCTGCAGGTTATAAATAGGAGTGAACGGAAACATTCTTAGGTCAATTTTGTCTAAAACACGTCCAGGCACGCCAGCAGTGCGGCATTGAAATGCAGCATCTCGTTCCCACTTTATCAGGGAACAGGGTTACAGCTAAGTAACCCAAGACGTTCCCTTTCAAAAGCTATACTCGATGCTGCGTGAAAACGCTATGGGAACGAGAATACCAACGCCGCCGCACTGCAAGTGTCTGGACCCCCAGGTTGTGTAGCGTGTGCGCACAATAGCCAAGGAGGTCTCAGACGTAGCTCTGGGATGTTGACTCAAGGATCCACGAGCCCGGAGTAGCATTGACATTCGGACTATAAAATCTAACAAACGTGTGTGGAGAGGACCATCCCGCCGCATCACACACCTGCTGCAGGGGGGCGCCTCTTGCCAGAGCAATTGATGAGGCAATCCACCTGGTTGAATGAGCCCTGATTCCCAGAGGCGAAGTGTGACCACGCGCCTCATAGGCTAGGGCAATAGCATCTCTCACCCAGTGTGACAGAGTCTGTCTAGTGGTGGCCGCCCCCTGGTTGCGACCCCCATGGCAAATAAAGAGCCGCTCTGACTTACGCTACGGGCTAGTGCGGTGGATTTAAATCTGAAGAGCACGTACTGGACACAGTAAGTGAAGTCTTTCCTGCTCCGGAGCTGTGAAAGACGGAGGACAGAAGGCTTCGAGAACGACTGGTCGAGAATGGAACCTTGGGAAGATAGTTCGGGTGAGGATGCAGAATAGCTTTGACTAGCCCAGGGGCAAAGTCTAGGCAGGATGGGGAGACTGACAGAGCCTGCAGATCCCCAATCCTCTTCAAAGAAGTAACAGCCATAAGAAAAACCATCTTAAGAGACAGAAGCCTGACAGGCGCTGACTCTAGTGGTTCGAAAGGGGTGTCAGCCAGGCCTTCGAGCACAATAGCTAATTCCCAGGAAGGGACCGTCACTCTAGTGGACGGCCTCAACCGTTTAGCTCCATGAATAAAAGGGGCAACTAAATGGTGCTTCCCCACAGAAACCCCATCGGTCAGAGCATGACAAGCCGAAATAGCCGCTACGTACGTTCTGAGAGTACTAGGGCATAAGGACAACTTTTCTTGCAGAAACTCCAGCACTGAAACAATCTGGCAGTGAACTGGGTCTACATGTCTTTCCATGCACCAATTTTCAAATACACTCCATTTGAGGGTATAAGTTCTTCTAGTGGAGGGAGCCCTGGCACTTAAAATGGTTTCAATTACGCTGGCTGGAAGACCAGCATGTCTTAGTTGGTCCCCTACAGGGGCCAAACGTGAAGGTTCCAGAGTTCGGGCCGGGGATGAAATATTGTCCCCTGCGCCTGAGACAGAAGATCCCTCCTCAGTGGAATCACCCAGGGTGAGCCGTCGAGGAGAGATATTAGATCCGAGAACCACACTCTGGTCGGCCAATGGGGCGCTATCAATAAGAGGCGCAAACCCTGTTGACGGACCCTTGCCAGGACTCCTGGGAGCAGAACTATGCGTGGAAACGCATAAAGGCATAATCTTGGCCACGTGTGGGCCATCGCGTCCAGACCCAGGGGAGCTGGAGGAGTCAGAGAGTAGTAAAGGGGACATTGTACTGCCTCTTGCGAGGCAAAGAGGTCCACCTCTGCTACATAAAATCTTTCCCAGATTTGTCTTACTACTTCAGGGTGGAGTTTCCATTCCCCAGTTTCACAGCTTGTCTGGATAGCAAGTCCGCTCCTACATTCATATGCCCCGGAATGTAAATCGCCCTGAGGGACAGGAACTTGTCCTGTGCCCAAAGCAGAACCTGGTGCGCTAGCTTGTTCAAGCGGCGCGAGCGCAGTCCACCCTGGCGATTTATGTACGAGACTACCGCAGTGTTGGCCACCCGCACTACGACATGGTAGCCTCTCAATTGCTGGAGGAAGTGTTTCAGGGCCAGAAACAGAGCCCTCATTTCGAGGCAATTAATGTGTCATGCGAGAAAATGACCTCTCCAGCTCCCTTGTGCTGGACGGCCATCCAAGACCGCACCCCAGCCCGGGAGGGAAGCATCTGTCGTTAGCATCTTGCGACGACAAGACAGAAACCGGGGTCTGAACCACATAGAAAGGGTACGAAGCCCCCGGCGTGTAACCCTTATTAGCCTCTGGGGATTGGCCCTTGAATGAAACCCTCTGGCTCTTAGCCACAGCTGAAACGCTCTCATGTGCAGAAGGCCCAAAGGTATCACCGTGGACGCAGCTGCCATGAGGCCTAGAGATCTCTGAAAGTGATGAACAGTCACCTTCTGGCCTAGCTTGATCAGGGTGTTGAGAATGGATTCGACCCGAGCAGGAGACAGCTGTGCCCGCATTGTGACCGAATCCCATGTGACACCTAAATATGTTGTCCTCTGAACAGGAAAGAGAACACTCTTTGTGGCATTGAGTATCAATCCTAAAGAATGGAGATGAGCTAGGACAACATTTTGATGTCGAAGCGCTAGCTCCTGAGACTGAGCCAGAATGAGCCAGTCGTCTATGTAATTCAAAATACGGATGCCCTGGAGTCGTAAAGGAGCCAGGGCCGCATCCATGCATTTTGTATATGTGCGGGGTGACGGAGCTAGGCCAAATGGAAGGACCCGATACTGGTAAGCATCGCCCTCGAAAGCGAACCTCAGGAACTTCCTGTACTGTGGCAATATTCTATATGGAAATATGCGTCCTTGAGATCGATTGTCACAAACCAATCCTCTGGTTGGATTTGAGAAACAATCATTTTGACAGTCAACATTTTGAATCTGAATTTCCTGAGATAGCGGTTCAAGCCATGAAGATCCAAAATCGGACGCAACCCCCATCTCTCTTGGGCACCAAAAAGTACCGACTGTAGTAGCCCGACTCTCTGTCTGAGAGGGGAACATGTTCTATGGCCCCTTTGCCCAGCAGAGTCTGTAATTCCTGGGCCAGCAGATGTGCTCGGTCCGGTTTCACGGAAGTGGAGACCACGCCGGTGAAACGCAGAGGACGATGTGCAAACAATCCTGTAGCCTGTGGCTACAGTCCTTTGTACCCAAGGAGATACGCCTGGCAGTAGTTTCCACGCTGCAGGAGATGAGCGAACACCTGTCATGCACACTCGTAACACTACCGGCACTAGGACCTGGAAGTAATACGGTCGCATTTCAGGAAGCATAAGGAAACAAGATGGCGCTTCACATTGCTCAGTCATTGAGTTCACCCATGCCTTGTCTGACGCTTCGCCGACTATTCTGTGAGTACTCACCGATTTGGGTTGCGTCTTTTATTGCGTCTGTGTTGCTAGAACGTGAATTTATTTGTGTAGATCCTAGCTCTTCGTGTAAGAGAGTTCTTAGACAAATTGCGTGGTTATCCTTGTCACGGGGGGCGTGGCAGTGGAGGATCCAAGTGCAGACCGAGCGTTTGTAGAGAGTGAGTGCAGCGCTTTTAATCAATGAGATCCGTGAATGCGGAAGTGCCGTGAGGAGCGCTCGCTGTTTCTCTGAATGAAGTCCGCGTCGGGAATGCGGAAGTGGTGAGTGAGCGCTTGCCGTTTCTCTGAATGAAGTCCGCGTCGGGAATGCGGAAGTGGTGAGTGAGCGCTTGCTGTTTCTCTGAATGAAGTCCGCGGCGGGAATGCGGAAGTGGTGAGTGAGCGCTTTCTGTTTCTCTGAATGATCTCTGCGGCAGAAATGCGGAAGCGCGGAGTTCGCGAGAAGTAGCTCGTGGACGAAGAACTGGCCGAGGTCAGTAGTCGTGAGTCGAGGAAAGTCCGTAATCAAAACTCGTGGTCGAAAAACAAATCCAAATGTCGGCAACAGTAAATCCGGACGGTCAGGAAATCCGTAACGTGACGCAGAGCCGTGGTCGTGGAAACAAAACGTGGTCGAGATCCGAAAGGTCAAGGCAGAATGAAACGCTGGAATACTGGGCATGGATAGCACACAATAATCTGGCAGAGAACTGTTGTTTGGAGGAGTGTTAAATAGGGAGCTGTGATGATCTATGATTTAGAACAGGTGTGTTGGGAGAGCTGAAATGAGGCAGTGAAAAGCAAGGAGTGGGATGGAACATGGAGCCGGAGTGTGCAGGTGTTCATGACCTTATTTGAGATGTGTGCGTGACCGGGCATGCCGTGACAGTACCCCCCCCTCTATGAACGCCACCTGGCGTTCTTGAGGGTGCCTCGGGGTGGAGATTGTGAAACTCCGTTATCAACGATCGATCCAAGATGAACCTGGCTGGTACCCAACATCTCTCCTCGGGTCCGTAACCCTCCCAGTCTACCAGGTACTGTAGGCCGCGTCCACGGCGGCGAGACTTGAGGAGTCTCCGGACAGTGAAGGCTTCGCCGCCATCTATAAGTCGAGGGGGAGGAGGGGGAGGTGGAGGTGGAGACAAGGGACATGGGACCAGTCGACGGACATGGGAGACGTGGAACGTGGGATTAATTCGGCGCATGGATAATGGCAGGGCTAGTCTGACTGAGCATGGGTTAATGACTCGAGAGATAGTGAACGGGCCGATGAACTTAGGCGAAAGTTTCTGGGATGTTGTTTTTAGTGGTAGGTTGCGTGTGGAGAGCATAACTCTTTGTCCGACACGGTAAGTAGGAGCGGCTGAGCGGTGGAGATTAGCTTTGCGCTGAAAGATGGTCACGGAGCGTCGTAATTGAGCGCGGGCCCGTTGCCATGTCCTCTTACAGCGACGGATGAAAGCTTGAGCGGAAGGGACAGCAGATTCTGCCTCCTGGGTAGGGAACAGTGGAGGTTGATAGCCAAGACAGCACTGAAATGGTGACATACCTGTGGATGAGGTGGGGAGAGAGTTATGGGCATACTCAATCCAAGGGAGAAAACGGCTCCATGAAGCTGAGTCCCTTGAGGTCATACATCTCAGAGATTTTTCTAGCTCCTGATTCATGCGCTCAGTTTGGCCATTGCTTTGAGGATGAAATCCTGATGAAAGACTGGGGGTGGCGCCAATGAGGCCACAAAATGCTTTCCAAAATTGTGCCGAAAATTGTGGTCCCCTGTCAGAGACTATATCTGATGGGAGTCCGTGAAGTCTGAAGACCTGGGAGATGAGGATTTCAGCTGTCTCCTTGGCAGACGGAAGCTTGGGTAACGGAATAAAATGGGCAGACTTAGAGAACCGGTCGACCACTGTCAGAATGCAGGTATTATTGTCAGATGGCGGTAACCCAGTTACAAAGTCAAGTGAGATGTGAGACCAGGGTCGATGGGGAATGGGGAGGGGCCTGAGGAGTCCCTCAGGAGGAAGGTTTGTTGTCTTATTCCTGACACAGACATCACAGGATGCTACAAAGCGTTTGACGTCTTCCTTGATAGTCGGCCACCAGAAACGTTGATTAAGTAGTGAGAGAGTGCGGGTTGCCCCCGGATGACAGGCTAGCCTAGAGCTGTGGCCCCATTCTAAGACTTGGGGGCGAACAGAAACAGGGACAAAAAGCAGCCCAGGTGGGACATTACTGGGGCCTGGCTCCTGTTCAAGGGATTGCAGAACTAGGTTTTCTACATCCAGCCGAGTTACAGCTACAAGACACTGGGGTGGGAGTATGGTTTCCCTAGTGGATGCATCCTGAGGGGCGGGGAACTGTCGGGAGAGGGCATCAGGCTTAGTATTTTTGGATCCTGGGCGGTATGACAGCGTGAAATTGAACCGTGAAAAGAAAAGTGACCAGCGTGCTTGACGTGAGTTGAGTCTTTTGGCTGACTTGAGATATTCGAGATTTTTGTGATCAGTCCAAACAAGAAACGGGTGTTCAGCTCCTTCCAACCACTGTCTCCATTCTTCAAGGGCTAGCTTAACTGCGAGCAACTCGCGATCCCCGATGTCATAGTTCCGTTCGGGGGGCGTCAGTCGACGGGAAAAGAATGAGCATGGGTGAACCTTGTTGTCCTTCTGTGATTTTTGGGAGAGCACTGCTCCCACTCCTGTCTCAGATGCGTCGACTTCAACAATGAATTGGAGAGAAGTATCAGGGAAGGTGAGTATGGGTGCTGTGGTGAAACGCCGCTTGAGTCCTTTGAATGCCTCCTCCGCCAGAGGGTTCCATCGAAAAGGGACCTTGGTGGATGTAAGAGACGTAAGTGGGGCTGCCACAATGCTAAAGTCACGGATAAAACGTCGATAGAAGTTGGCAAAGCCCAAAAAGCGCTGAAGTTCCCGCCTCGACGATGGTGTGGGCCAATCTGTGACAGCCCTTACTTTTACTGGATCCATCTGGATGCCTGATGGTGAGATGGCATACCCCAGAAAGGAGGTGGATTCACGGTGAAACTCACATTTTTCAGCTTTGACATAGAGTTTATTCTCCAGCAGACGTTGAAGGACCTGACGCACGTGATGCTTATGTTCCTCTAACGAGCGTGAGTAGATCAGGATGTCATCCAGGTATGCAAATACAAAGACATTGAGAAAGTCTCTAAGAACATCATTAATGAGTGCCTGGAAGACCGCCGGTGCATTAGTTAAACCAAATGGAACCACCAGGTACTCATAATGACCAGTGGGGGTGTTAAATGCGGTCTTCCATTCATCACCTTCTCGTATCCGGACCAGGTGGTAAGCGTTTCTAAGGTCTAACTTGGAAAATAGGCGGGCATCCTGGAGTAACTCAAATGCGGTGGACATGAGGGGAAGCGGGTAGCGGTTCTTAATTGTGATTTCATTAAGGCCTCTATAATCGATGCAGGGTCTGAGGGACTTGTCCTTTTTTTCCACAAAGAAAAAGCCCGCCCCTGCAGGGGATGAAGAAGGACGGATGATTCCAGCTGAAAGTGACTCAGAGATGTATTGTTCCATGGCTTCTCTCTCGGGACGAGACAGAGAGTAGAGTCGCCCTTTAGGTGGGGTGGTGCCTGGGAGAAGGTTGATGGCACAGTCGTAAGGACGGTGAGGAGGTAATGAGATGGCACGTGACTTGCTGAACACCTGGCGAAGGTCATGGTACTCGGCAGGAACCTTAGAAAGGTCGGGGATCTCTTCCAGAGAGGTGGGTAAGACTCTTCTGGTGGCGGCAGAACGGAGGCATGAGGAGTGGCAAGTAGGGCTCCAATCCAGGATGCTTCTTTTTGCCCAGTCGATGTGAGGGTTATGGAGTCTTAACCATGGGAGACCCAGAACTATTGGTGCATGAGCACTCTTAATGATGAGGAACGTGGTGGTTTCAACATGATTACCAGAAAACTGCAGTGTGACTGGAGCAGTGCGGTGGGTGATTGAAGAGAGCTTGCTGCCATCCAGAGCCTGTACGCTAAATGGTTGGTTAAGTGGTGTGTGTGGAATCTTGAGTTGAGAAACCACAACCGAGGAGATTAAATTTTGGTCAGCTCCAGAGTCTACTAGAGCATGCGTGACGTGGGGCCGATTGTCATATATCAGGGTCACAGGAAAGCGGGAACGGAGGTCAGGAAATGGATAGTGTCTAGGGCCCCCCTGTACCCCCAGAACTACCGGGGGGGCCTGACATTTTAACGGACAGGTTCGTACGATATGCCCAACCTGACCACAATAGAAACAAGCACCGTCGTCCTTCCTGCGTTGACGTTCCTTTGGAGAGATGTGCGTGCGGTAGACCTGCATGGGTTCTGAGGGGAGCTCAGGTGGGGCTGGGTTAGAAATGGGTACATGGAGTACCTGACAATGCTCCTTTTGCCGGGTTCGTTTGCGGGCGTCAATATTCGTTGCCAGGTCAATGAGTCCCTGAAGGTTGGAGGGGAGCTCTCGGGCTGCTAACTCATCCTTAACTGGATCAGCAAGTCCGTGGAGGAAGGTATCAAAAAGTGCCTGATCATCCCAACCACAGGAGGGAGCTAGAGTGCGGAAATCAATGGCATAGTCAGACACAGATCGAGATTCCTGGCATAGTTCCAATATGTGAGCTGCCGCCTGACGTCCTGTGAATGAACGATCAAAAACCTTCCTCATTTCGTCTGTGAATGTCTTGTATGTGTAGCAGCAGGGTACCTGGGCATCCCATAAGGCTGTTCCCCATTCTCTCGCTTTTCCAGAGAGGAGAGTGATTATGTAGGCGACCTTGGAACGTTCAGTGGGGAAGGAGGAGGCTCAAGCACAAGGGAGCACTGAGACAAAAATGAGCGACAAGTGGACGGGTTTCCATCATAAGTAGGCGGTGCTGGGAGGCATGGTTCATGACTGACAGAATACACAGGAGGAGGAGCCTGGGGAATGGGAGTAGTGGGTGGTTGTGCAACATCAGACTTTATTTGTAAGGTGAGAGCAGTTAAAGCCTCTGTTACCTTATGAAGAGTGTTAGTTATCTGCTGTATATCCTGCTGGTGAGTACCCAGGAGCGCCCCCTGCTTTTCTAGTGCCCCTCTTAGTTGTGCTGCCTCTGCTGGATCCATTAATGGCCAGATTATACTGTCACGGGGGGCGTGGCAGTGGAGGATCCAAGTGCAGACCGAGCGTTTGTAGAGAGTGAGTGCAGCGCTTTTAATCAATGAGATCCGTGAATGCGGAAGTGCCGTGAGGAGCGCTCGCTGTTTCTCTGAATGAAGTCCGCGTCGGGAATGCGGAAGTGGTGAGTGAGCGCTTGCCGTTTCTCTGAATGAAGTCCGCGTCGGGAATGCGGAAGTGGTGAGTGAGCGCTTGCTGTTTCTCTGAATGAAGTCCGCGGCGGGAATGCGGAAGTGGTGAGTGAGCGCTTTCTGTTTCTCTGAATGATCTCTGCGGCAGAAATGCGGAAGCGCGGAGTTCGCGAGAAGTAGCTCGTGGACGAAGAACTGGCCGAGGTCAGTAGTCGTGAGTCGAGGAAAGTCCGTAATCAAAACTCGTGGTCGAAAAACAAATCCAAATGTCGGCAACAGTAAATCCGGACGGTCAGGAAATCCGTAACGTGACGCAGAGCCGTGGTCGTGGAAACAAAACGTGGTCGAGATCCGAAAGGTCAAGGCAGAATGAAACGCTGGAATACTGGGCATGGATAGCACACAATAATCTGGCAGAGAACTGTTGTTTGGAGGAGTGTTAAATAGGGAGCTGTGATGATCTATGATTTAGAACAGGTGTGTTGGGAGAGCTGAAATGAGGCAGTGAAAAGCAAGGAGTGGGATGGAACATGGAGCCGGAGTGTGCAGGTGTTCATGACCTTATTTGAGATGTGTGCGTGACCGGGCATGCCGTGACAATCCTGCCTACTCGGGTTGCTTTCGCGTTTGGGTTTACCATCCACGCTACACGGGCTAACTGCTAAGGCTTTTGTGCTTACCCTCCAATAGCTCGTGACAACACCCAACATTTCGTTGGAGACCGGCGCTCCCCGAAACACCAGTGGTGGCGGGGATTGAACACCAGCCTCCTGGGAGTGCCAGGGAGGAAGCCCTATTTTGTGAAGGAAAACCTAGGCGCCCCTTCCTGGGGGGAGACACCCCCATGGCCCCGGGCGCACGAGCCTCAGGACTTCCTCTTTGAAGAGAGGAAGCTCCTCAGGTCCGGTCTTTTTGAGGCAGATTGAGAAGAGCGGCGAGCCCTACCCCAGTCTTTACGAGGGGGTGCGCGGCTGGTCATGCTCTCCTTCTGCACCTCATGCCTAATAGGGGCCAGACCTGGTCGGGACCGGGTGGCCGATGGTCCCGACTCTTGAGCATGGCGGGGAAGAAACCTCCCAAAAGCCTGTTCATATAGCTGCGCCTCCTAAGAAACCTAGTGGCGACAGAAGTAACAGCTTCGCCAAATAGGCCGGACGGCAAGATGGGGGTATCAAGAAGGACAGCATGATCCCTATCCTTAATGCCCGTGAGGTTCAGCCACAGATGCCTCTCTGTGGATATCATGGCAGCCATAGAACGGCCAACAGCACGGGCCATCTGCTTGGTTGCATGGAGAGACAGGTCTGTGGCTCGGCGCAGCTTTGCAAACGCCCTCTCATCAATAACCCCGCCGGTGCTCAGGGTTTCCAGCAGGTCAGCCTGGTAGGCCTGCAAAACCGCCATGGTGTGCAGTGAAGCACCAGCCTGACCCGCTGCCTGAAAAGCTTTCCCCACCAAAGCAGATGTCAGTTTACATGGCTTGGAGGGGAAAGTAGGCTTTTTCAGAGAGGATGATGTCCCAGGAGAGAGATAGCTCGCAAGCGTCTCTTCTATCTGGGGCATTATCATATAACCGCATGCTTTCGCATCAACGTTATTCGAATAAGTCGAAGTCGATGGCACAAAAACACGCGATGAATACGGCTTGCTCCATGAAAGAATTAATTCGTCATGGAGGTCACCAAAGAAGGGGAGAGAGAGAGACGTTGAGGCTCCTCCCCCCGGCCACCCGACAGAAACCTGTCGTCTAATCTCGAGCGCTTGGGGGAATCTCGCTTCTGCGGCCGGTCGATATGCAATCGCTCGACCGCACGCATTATAACCTCCAATAATTCCTCATAAGCTCTGTCAGCACTGGAGGAGCGTTGTCAGGAGGCTACTTACATAGAAGCGAGAGAGGAAGATTCTTCCGCTCCATCACAAGAAGCACCGGAGCGCGCTTGAGAAGCGGAAGCTACAACTTCCTGATCCGGAGAGAGCGCAAGAAAAAGGGGGAATTCCGTCTCGTGCGCGTCTGCCAGATCAGGACGCGAGCCCCAGGAATGCGCCGCGGCTCGCGGTTTCTCTTTAAAGAAAGCGAGCCACGCGCGAAGCACCTTAATAAGGAGAAGATCACAATACTCACAGTCTCCCTGAAGCCCGAGGCGAGCGTGTTCTTCCCCCAATCACTCAAAACAAAATTCGTGGAGACTGCCCTCAGAAAGAGATCTATCACACGGAGGCACGCATCTCTTAACCAACTCCGCCATATCGGTGTGTTAAGGCTGTTATTGTCATGCGCACTTGCACCGCTACCGGCACGAGGACCCGGAAGTAAGACGGTCACTCTTTCAGGAAGCATAAATGGAAACAAGATGGCGCTTCACATCGCTCAGTCCTTGAGTTCACCCATGCCTTCGCTTACGCTTTGCCGACTATTTTGTTAGTACTCACTAATTGGGTTTGCTTCCTTGACTGAGTGTGTGTTGCTAGAGCGCGGGTTTATTTGTGTAGATCCTTGCTCTTCGTGTAAGAGAGTTCTGAGACTAAACGCGTGGTTATCCTGCCTACTCGAGCTACTTCCGCCTTTGGGTTTACTCGAGCTACTTCCGCCTTTGGGTTTACCGTCCAAGCAACATGGGCTAACTGCTAAGGTTGTTGACTTCTTCCCTCAGTTGCTCGTGACAGAATGACTGAGCCTAAAGCAGTAGACCCAGCGGAGTTTGTTCGCCTCTGCAGTGTGGTTGACCAGCATGCCGATCTGATCAATCAGCTCCGTGGTGAAGTCGCGTCTCTCCAAAGGAACATCCAAGACGTCGCGGTTTTGCGCCGCAAGGTGGCGGAGCTACAGCAGGAGAACGCAAGGCTCCGCTGTGCGGCTGTTCAGTTGGCTGTTGCTACGCCCAGATGGGAAATGCAGTGTGTTTTTAACAGCATTAGATCTTGTGTTTGAGTTTAATTCCACCAGATACTCCACAGACCGACTGCGCGTTGCACTTCTCGTCTCGTTGCTATCCGGGCAGGCAGCTGAGTGGGCCACGGCGGTTCTTCGCTCTGATTCCGATGTTACACAGAGTTAACCCGTCAGCTAAAGCTACATGGCTGATTTCCGAACCCTTGCTGTTCAGACCGACTGGGGAGACTCCGCCCTCCGGACAGCCTACTACGAGGGACTGGCGACGCGCATTAAGGACGAGCTCGCCGGACATGAACTCCCAGCCACATTGGAGGGTTTAATTCAACTCGCTCTCCGAATCGACCAGCGTCTGCTTGCCCGCCCACCCTAAGCCAGCTCCTCGCACCCTGCCGCCCATCACGCCATCACAGCCCCATTTCACGCCCCGAACTCCTCCCTCCTTCTCCCGTACGCCTGTTCCGGAAGCTCGCCCCTTATTCACTACTGCACCTACAGGATCAGTCGGTTCTCCACCTCCCGCCGTGGTTGACACGGGAGCCGGGGAACCCATGCAACTAGAATGCGCCTCCTTGACTGCTGCAGAACGGGAACAACGATTCAGAGAAGGGCTCTGCGCCTACTGTGGGTCAGCGGCGCACCACAGGGCCCTCTGTCCATTTCGCCCGGGAAACGCTCAGGCCCGGTGAGCAAATGGGGCAGTTTACCGGGTCCCCTCTACCTCTCGCCCACGACACCGAATAATTCCCATCTTACAGTTCCTGTAAGACCTCCGGTTTGGCCATAAATGGAGAGATATGTTTCGGACGCCCTTCGTCATGGCACCATCCGGCCCTCCAACTCGCCTGCCGCCGCGGGGTTCTTCTTTGTGAAGAAGAAAGGGGGCGACTTATGTCCTTGTGTCAATTATCGGGGGCTTAATAACATCACCATCAAGAACAGACACCCGTTGCCTCATACCAACTCAGCGCTGGACGCCCTCTCTGGCGCCACCATTTTTACAAAGTTGGACCTCCGGAACGCCTACAACTTGGTGTGCATCAGAGAGGGCGATGAGTGGAAGATGGCTTTTATCACCCCTACTGGACACTATGCGAGCTTGGTCATCCCATTCGGATTCTGCAACGCACCCGCCGCCTTCCAACAGTTCATCAACGATGTCCTTAGGGACCTGCTAGGGCAGTGGGTGTTCGTTTACTTGGACAATAGGTTTCCTAGTTTATTCACGCACAGCTGAGGAACACATCCAGCACGTCAGAGCGGTCCTTAAGAGATTACTCGCCCACAAACTGTACTGTAAGTTGGAAAAATGCGCCTTTCGCGTGCACTCCACCACGTTCCCTCGCCCCAGGGTGTGGCCATGGACCCGCAGAAACTGGAAGTTGTGCGTCATTGGCCCCTATCCAAGACCCTCAAACAACTTCAACGGTTTCTCGGGTTTGCGCTTTATCCTGGACTACAGTACGGTTGCCGCCCCTTTAACCGCTCTGACTCGACCCTCTTCTCATCACTTCAGCCTCAATCCCGCCGCCATCACCGGCCTTTCATGACCTATGCCACCGATTCACCAATGCTCCAATTCTACTCCACCCCAACGCAAGTAAACCATTCGTTGTGGAGGTGGACGCTTCGGATGTGGGCGCCGGGGCTGTTCTTTCCCAACGAGGTACAGACCAGAAGCTACATCCCTGTAGTTTCTTTACCAAAAAATATGACTCCACTCAGCAGGTAGGGGAGCTGCTGGCCATAAAGTGGGCTTTGGAAGAATGGCGAAACTGGCTCCAGGGCGCCAGGGAGCCGTTCATCGTCTGGACCGACCATCAGAACCTGATCACCATCCGCAACTTAAAACAGCTCAATCCGAGACAGGCGCGGTGGGCACTGTTCTTTGAACACTACAACTTCCATCTATCTTACCGCCCGGGGTCCAAGAACACCAAAGCTGACGCCCTCTCCCGACAACATGAAGAGGACACCGCGCCTGTCATCACACCGACCAAGATCATTGTACCACTTCACTGGGACCTGGAAATGAGGTGAAATGAGTGCACAGACGATGGAGACCGCACCGGCAGGTGTGCCTCCTAGGCGACTCTACGTGCCGAACACGGTAAGAACCGAGGTGTTGCGATGGGGTCATTCCTCGCCCTTATCTGGACACCCTGGTGCCAACTGCACCCTCCAATTTATTAAACGCGCCTTCTGGTGGCCATATATGGCGAGTGACGTAAAGGAGTACGTCCAGATGTGCCCAGTGTGCTCTAGGGCTAAGAATACCAATCAACCGACACCGGGGGAATTCCAACCACTCCCCATCGGCCCTGGACGCACATTGCCGTCGATTTCATCATGGGCCTGCCGGATCTCGGAGAGAAGAACACCATCTTAACTATTGTCGACCGGTTCTCCAAACCCGTGTACCTGGTGGCTCTCGCCGGATTCCAAAAGAACAGCAGAGCTAATTTTGGAACACGTAGTCCGACTGCATGGGTTCCCAAAAGACATCGTCTCGGACAGGGGGCCCCAGTTCACCACCCGGTTCTGGAAGGCCTTCTGCCGTCTGATCAATTCCACCTGTAGTCTATCCTCTGGTTATCATCCCCAGACTAACGGTCAGACGGAGCGAACCAACCAACAACTGGAGCACTACCTGAGATGCTTTGTTGCTGATCGCCAGCACTCCTGGGCCCGCTACCTCCTATGAGCTGAGTTATCTCATAATCTCCACATCTCTTCAGCCACCAATCTCAGTCCATTTGAGGTATGCCACGGTTTCCAACCTTCGATGTTCGATCACCAAGAACTGGAGGTTGAGGTGCCGTCGGCCCAACAGTTGGTTTGTCAGTGTCCACGGCTCTGGAGCCAGGCGAACACCGCCATCCAACAGGCCAACAACCGCTACGCCATTCAACATTGCCCTCGACACCCGCCGGGATGTTTGTACAATGTAGGTGACAAAAGCATGGCCTAACCTTCACCTTCACACAGAATCCATGAAGCTATCACCCAGGTTCATCGGTCCATACCTCATCACCCTCCGTATCAATCTTGTCACCTACCGGCTCCAGCTGCCTGCGGTGCTCCGAATCCATCCGGTATTCCACACCTCCCAGCTCAAACCCTTCATCACTTCACCAATGGTTCCACCCACCCACCCTACTCCCCCTCCCTGAATCATCGAGGGTAGTCCCACTTATACTGTACGCCGGATCCTCGATTCACGACAGTTATTTCTTTTTTGCTTTCGTTATCGCTTGCACACACACACACGCAAACACAAAGCGGTCCTGAAGACAAAAAGATCTGAGGATGTTTCCGGTTCACTCCAATTTATAACCTGCAGGTGCACCTTATTCGGTGAACCTCATGCCTGGCAGAGGTTATAAGCCGTAGTATTCGGCGGTTTTGACATACACAGGCTTCACAACCGGACAACAAAGAGATGTTCCCATAGCGTTTTCACGCAGCATTGAGTGTAGCTTTTAAAAAGGGAACAGTGCTAGTTGTGTGAAAGCTTTATGCACATAGACAAAACTTATAGATGTGTGACAGCTCCAGGATGTTATCCTAATCAGACTGCTCATCAGACATATAGTTTAGTTTGCAGAGAAGGGAGTAAAATGTAAACAAATAATTAAAGTAAAATTCTGCCATACGTTTAACATCTGAAGATAAAAGGGGGGTAGAGTCAGTTTGTGAAAGCCTCAGTGCCACCTGTCAGTTTGCTGCATGTACCCCTGAGGAGTGTGAAATATGGCAATACGCTGTGATAAAGTCCTGCTTATAACAAAGAATGTCAAGAAACAGTGTATACTCAAATAATTTAATATGTATATTATGTAATTATAATGTATATATAATATATGTATATATAAATATAATTATATTATACATTTATAGTGCTGCCCTGAACTCAAAAAAATTCAGCTTGTTTTTCTTTGATTTTATATTATATAGTGGGAATGTATGAATCTGCGCATGATCTGCGGTGCTGTAAGAGCAGAGTTTAATTTATTATTTCCAACACTGCCATCTGTGTCACTGTTTCAAAGCTGCATCTTTGCTGTTACTAAAAAAACAGGGTAGTAGACACCTGCAGAGACAGCATACAACATGTTCATTAATTGACCATTGACATACAGCACGTTATTGGTTTAAAAAAATCAATTTTTGTCCAAAAATATATTTTATGAGATCCATGTCATCTAGTGTTACTACAATGTCTCTCCTCCGCTCGCGTCTCTGCCTGATCCATTTCCTCACTACTCACCTCCGGAACTCTTCTACATTTTTGGTGGAAATAGGAGTGATTTTCTATGTTAAGAATGCTAATGAATTGTTCTTATTCCTACTCTTAAAAGTTGGACCAAAATTGCATCACTCTGAGAATTGTTGACCACTTACGAGCGATTTTATTGATGCTTAGTCAATGCACACCCTGGTTTTGGGCACTCTCCATTAAGAAAACAGTGTGGAGGTACACAGTTTGTCCTCTGAATTAACAGTCATTTTTGCACACCTTTACAGGTGCTGATCTCCTTGTATCACAGTCCATCCATGTTCGCTTCACTGAACCAAAGAGCACCTTTACCACACACATGAGCCCCCAGTCACACACAATGTGGTTGTGTGTTAGAGGTTCCAAACAACTACGTATCATACTTTGAGCTTGCTGAAGATTTTACAAGTGTACTTGATGCCAACATGTGGGTAATGGACATTATTTAGAGGTAAGGTTCAAGTGCACAGTACATTTACATTCATCAATTATTTATGCATTCATGAATCTATTTTTCTTTGGCCAAATTGTACCCAAGTGTGTTTATGTTCATATGCATTTGCTTTTCTCTTCCCTACGTATTAGGACTCCAAACATAATGTTCACAGATCCCAATTTTAATAAAGTTAAAGTTTAATAAAGTTATTATTTCACTAGTTTAAACATTGGTATGTTAATGGTGTTTTACAGTATTTGATTTCTTATCTAAGTGAAATAAGGTTTAAAATTGCCCAAATTGCAGACCAAACTGGATTAGGATTATTTTACATTCTCAAATAATCTCACAATTTGACTAAGATCTGTTTGTTAGCTCTTTTTATATTCATAAATAGAAAAAAAAATATGGTTTTCTACTGATGTTACCTTTCAGCTCAAACCATAATATACATTACAGTAATAGCGCTTTACTTGAACAAGGACAGTTCAAGTGTTACATATATAATACTGTAATATAATACTGTAAGTATATAATAAGGTAATTTCACAACATACCTACAGTAAGTATTCCAGAACAAGTAGGAAGAAACGTTGTTTTAATTGATGTATTTATTTTTTGTCTCTTTACTTTTCAATTAAAGTTTGTTATTCTGAAGTGTTTCACTGAGTTTAATATTTTTGTAGTGAATTCTAAGTAGAAGTTAGTAATTATTTGAGTAATTCCAACACTTCAATGTAGTTGTTGATGTTTATGTATCTATGGTGTTCAAAACAAACTTTTACAGAGAACATTTGTTATGGGTTATGTTTTATATTAAATTTATTAAATAAAGTGTTTTGTACTGCAAATTACTGTTTGTCTTTTAATAATTTTTGTTAGTTTTGAACATTACTAAAATGCTGTTAAACCTTAAATGTAAATATGATAATTTGAACACCTCAATATAAAAACAATGACCTGCTTTCACACTTAATAAGTCTAATAATTTTAATGTTGCTTATCAAAGCATAGCACTTGTGAAACATTGTAAAACAAAAGAACTTTTAGAAACCAAAACCACATTTTTTTGTTTCCAGGTTGTATTGCACTGTATTAGAGATAAAAAAAAGGGGGGGATTAATCTGTATACATCAATTCTAATGTTTATTCCTGTGTAAATGCATTAAAAAATATTGATGTCAGCAACTTGACTTGAAGTTTGTAATGGAAATATCACATTTTAATTATGTATTAATTTGTAATTGTGCCATGTCGACACGTAGAAGCTTTAAACTTGTTTAAACAAGAATAGAACATAAACAACCTAATTGTAGTTGTCCCTGAATAAATGATAAGGTATGGACATCTGGTCTGGGTCAGATAAAGAGTTGTGAGTTTGAATGTAGGAACTTCATGTACGGGGCGTTGATTTATGTTAGCAGATGTTTGTGTATAAAATAGGTAAGCTGAGAGAAATACATTACCTTTCTTTGGTTTGAATTGTTTGCTGCATGAGACTGGTGCTTCTGCAGAAGTTTAAAATAAAACCTTTGTGACTTTGCTCTTACCCAGTGTATGAATTGCTTGTCTTTATAATATTTACAGAATTTCCACCACAAGTTGTAATAGGTTTCCATCTTTTATCTGAGCGGCTTCCTCAGTTCTGAGTAGTGTGGAGTCCCAGGTGTGGATTCAGTCTGTCACAGTCACATTAGTTAAGGTAAATATCTGTGTGAAACTGCCTGAAAGGGAAGTCGGTACTGATTTTTAAGAGGGTGATTGGTGGACTATATGGCCAAAATATTTCTATCTTCATATCTCTGAAAGATCAATGACATTTAATTTTAATTTTACATTCACCCAGTAAAGGGAAAAGATCATTTTCCTTGAGACAGTACATTGGCATGCATGAACACAGCCACATTCACACAATTTTTATTTTTCAATGTCTAGACAATTTGTTAGTTCTTGTCGTAGGAAAAGGTAGAGGTCCAATACCATGTAAGTGTCCCCAGGAACATGAAGATTTTCAGCCATGATGGAGGTGCACAGTGTAAAGACGTCGTTATCACAAACAATGTCGGATCGGTGGACACAGTCATTTTCATAATGGTTGACTCTGCAATCTGGCACACATAGTCCTGTGTGTTGTATAGTTCCGGTAATAAATGCACGACTTTAGGGTGTCCATGGGGAAGTCTCTGGTTTCGTGACGGACGAATAAGGTGACTATTCCATGATTCTTTGACAGCATCCAATTCAGTCTGAAGACAGAAAGAGGAGAGTGCAAGTAAATTAAAACAGAAGTCTAAGCAAAACTAGAAGAATAAGATTTTCAGACATACTGTATGTTATCAAAAAATATATAAGCCATACGTTTTTTCATTAATTAATTTTTTTAATTCATTCATTTTTATTCAGTTGTTTCATAATGGAGATTATTTTGTGTGAGAATTACTTACTTGTATTATAACAAGAAAGCAGAAGTTTCCCATTGAAAACACCTTCATTTTTGAGACTATGCAGTTGCTCCAGCCCAAACTCCACAAACTCTTTGCGTAGAATTGACCACCAGCTTTCAATTCTTTGGTTACTTGTTCTTCGCCAATAGATGAAGCTCCTTTCTACTCATGAAGCTCATGTCTGCCAAGTTTACTCTTTGTAAGTCAACATCATTTGGATGCAAGGACCGTTGAATGTCCCGGATAGAGCTGTTCTCGGTTCCCATGTCTGCTCTTAAAGTGTGAGGACAACCACCGGTTTCTCTTACTGTCTCAAGAAAATATCCACCAATAACTTTGGGATCACTGTTTGTGTTGTATGCATTGAGCCACAAAATCATCCTTGAGAATCCATCTATGGCCCCGTTTATACATATGCCAAAAGACTTTAACTTGTCATATGAATCAACATGCCATAAACAATTTGGACCCTTGGTGAAATAAGCTTTTCTGTTGTGGCTCCTCTGGCTTCTCAAGTCTCTGCCTACTGGATCCAGACTTAATAGAATTAAACAAACATGTTTAATCTTAAAAGAATTAAACTAACATGTAATTGTTTACGACAACACTCTCCATTCTTCTTAAGAAATCGCTTCAGTGTTTTCAGACTCACAGTAATTCCATGTCTTACACTTAGAATGTGAAGAAGGTCTGTATATTTAAGACCCAAAAGAAAATAAAGTTAAATTAGCTGTGATCTATCCATGCCAGGAAATTCGGAGGTTGTGAGGAATATCCAGGCAAGGCAGTAACTGTTCACAGGTCAGTGAAGTACCAGAAGGAAATAATTATTTATGGTGCAAAACAAATAATTGTAATTGGAATACTTTGCTTCAAGGTCAGCCACCTATTAACATGATATAAAGAAAGAGATTATAGATCTATAGAAACTATAGATTTAATTCAAGGAATATTATGTCTATTAAGTCTACTCTGACCAAAGCATCATAACTGTCCATTCATTCAAGTATTTGGAAGAGTGTTAACCTCCTAAGTCCTACATGTTAAATATTAACCATACATGTAGTGCATTTTCATACAGATGATGAGAGAATAAAACTATGTGCTGTCCTACTCCAAATTCCTTCTTTCCACTTTTATACTTTATAACTACTATATTATTCTACTTTTATACAGTATAAGGTCGGAACAGAGCAATATAAAAAGGTCAATACACGAGTCTGAAAACAAAAAATTAGCTTGTGAAACCTTCTATTTGCGATGCACTTACCTTTTCATTCACAAACTGTCATGGTGCTGCACGAGGAGGCGGATGCAGAAGCTGGGTGCTTTTAACAATGTTTATTTTTCTTTAGATCAGCAGCAAACAAACAAGTGTCCAAAGAAAACAAAAACTATAAGGGTGACTCCCCAGGCTGGGTCTGCAGGTGGGCAAAAACAACCACAAAATAAATCAACAAATCAAAACAATGATTGAACTGAAGAAGGCTGAGAAACCCTCGGGTGAAACACGGGTGAACTTAATTTAGTGCTAAAGTGAAAACAAGTACACATGTAGACACACTAGGGGGAGACAAAGCATCGGATCAGTAATCCGGCGAACTAGATCTTCTTCCCCGGGACTGCGGTGGCACAGGTGTGACACAAACATGGAGATGATGCCCTGATCCAACTCACGCTGTTGTTGCAGAAAATCTAGGAATCCCTGATCCATTCCAAAAAAAGGCAAATGCACACATGAAAAGCACGAACTGTCCAGTCAGTCCGACATAATGCATCTATTAGACCAATCTATCTATCTGTGCCCCCTTTATACACCTATGCGGTTTGACTCGCGGTGAGATGCGGTGTTAGGCACTGTGAGCTGCCTCGAGTGACCGCCCGACGTTCCGCGAAGTTCTACAAGGTCTGCGAGCTTCATGTTTAATTTTTCGCATGGAAAGATGGAAACGTAATCACGAAGGCAAAACTCGTGCTGAAACATAATGAACCATACTTCCGTTCACCGCGCGAAACCACGTAGGTGAGATAGGGGTATTAAACAGACTTGTAAAATATTCACTCTGCATAGGTGATGTGACATTTTCTGCGAGTAAACTATGTTTTGTTACAGTCAGCATACATAATGTTAAAGCATCCCCAAAACCGGACTAGAGCTCGGTGACATTGGTATGAAGTTGGACTTTGATTTTCGCGCTCCGGCTTCTAGATTCCGATTTGTGGAGAACATTCGCTATCAGAGTCCGGTGACCGCACCTCACCTACTGCGCGAGTTAGTGACCATCTGTAAATTACTGTCTGACTGAAATATGGATAATATTCATATTATTAAATTCATTATTAAATATTAATATTGTAATATTTATTCTCCGCCACAAATCTGGATCTAGAAGCCAGCGTGCAAATAAGCAAAGTCCAACTCTAAACCAACTTCAGCGCGGTCCAGAACCGGTATAAGTAAACAACAGCCTTATGGAAAATGAGATAATGTGTGTGTGTGTGTGTGTGTGTGTGTGTGTGTGTGTTCGGGGGAAGCATGATGTTATTACACTATCTTTAAATTTCTGGCTGCGGTGTCTCTAAAGTGGTTAAAACAGCAGATTTTTTCAGTTTATGTATTTCTAACAGGTAATCTTTGGTATAATACGGTTATGGTATA